>JAMAKO010000002.1:573500-852971 GCA_023628555.1 Chaetomiaceae sp. R4402
CGGGGTGGGCCTTTTTTGTGGGGGTGGGTGGGGGTCCCGGGGGGTTACATGGGGGCTTCCCCCCCCCCCCCCCCCCCCCCTCCCTGCGGTGCGGTGTTGCAGGAGAGGAGAGAGATATTGAGCCGGATCATGACGGATCACGTCAGCAATAAAAGTCTGAAAGCCGACACATTTGCCAATGCGGGTGTAACGCGATTTGTATGTGGGTGGGAGAGTATTATGCAGTGACCAGTCTCTAGATCAGGCACATCCTTTAATCCGGCACTCAGAGACATGATCTCGCTTTCGAGGAGACTCAAACCGCCCAAATACACAAAACTTCGGTTTTACAACCTGCCTTCGCGGCAATGGAAATTATTTGACATGGCCAGCCCCCGTCCTCAGGCCAGCAACGTCGGATATCGTACGCTCTTCCACACACTTCCTTGCCTTCCCGTCAGCACCTCCCAAGTGAGGCATAGCCCAAGGCCGCCGGCACCCTGAAGCGGGGTCCCTCTACATATATGTTCACAGAGAAGTTCGGCCGTCTTTATCTTCCCTCTTTCCCCAACTTCTCCTAATACACCCGTCAACAATGGCTCCCCATTCACCTGTTTGGACGGTTCAACAACTGCATGGCTGTTCGGGTGCTATCCTCGATCCGCCATTCCTAATCCCTTCTCTCGGCTCCCATGCGAAAGCCCTCTCCCACCCCGCACCCTTTCCCTAGCTCTGTCACCGTCAATCATGTATCTGTGGGGTGGCGAGAAACGAATTGGAGAGGGCGAGGCCTGGGGTCGAGCATCTTATGCGCCGCCGACGAGGATGTTGTTCAGGGGCACGTGGACTATTCGGGACGAATCGGTTAGATCACTCTGTTTCTGGGAGGAGGCAGCTGGCAGAGTGCTTGATTCAGAGAGGGCCTCCATGAGGGCGGGATTGTAGATGGATGTAGGAAGGGAGGCGCGTACTAAGCTTGACGAAGTACCCGACAGCACCCATGACGAGGAAGCCGACGCCCACAGCCTGGGAGATCTTGATGAACTCGCGGCGGTCGGCTGTTGAATAGGTGGAAGCATGAGAGTTAGTGAACGGGTTTGCTGCGAAAATATGTTCAGATCTAAAGAAAGGGCGTACGCTTTTGGGCGCGGTTGATGAACTGGATGCCGTCCTTCAGGAACTCGCGCGGCACGTCGAGCATCTCTTGCACCTGGTCGGCCATTGTGAGGACGGAGGGGGAATGAGAATGGGTCTGTGGTGGGTGGTATTAAAGGCTATAAGAGAAATAGACGGTGTGCCGAAGGAAGTGTCGCTGTCGTTGCTGGTACGGAAACAGTTGGTGGGCGGCTTGAACTCGAGGGCGTCGCGTAAATTGGGAAGCTGTCAATTCGCTTCGGGGTTAGCCGTGCCCAATGTGCCACATCGCCTCAATGATCCAGGCCTTGGGGATTCAGCCAGTGGCTCGTGCGCCGGTTCAGGGGCTGATCTGGGGCGCAAAGCGGGCCGCAAGCTGGACGGGCTTGGCGAGATACTCCTGCCTGAATTTTGAGGCTTAGAGGGGTTCACACAACTTGGAAGCTTCTCCCGTCGACCCATTCCTTTCTAGACCTGGCATTCACTCACATACTATAGTGTATGTATCATCGGGCGACGCAACCCACAACCAGAACTCGGCATTCAAGGTCGTCTTTCATACTGCCGATCACATGTGTGTACACGCTTATTACCCCATGTTGAGACACTTTGACGCACACGTACGAAGCGAGGAATTGAACTCATCGGCTGTATTTCCACAACATGCCACTCAGTCATATTCTGTCGCGTGATTTGGCGCTGATAATCGTTCCCTCGCCCGCGCCCACGTCGATCTCCGTACGCAAGCCTGGAAGTGCAGCAGAACTCCATCCACTCCGGCATGGGAGTGAGCGCCGGGTGACCATGGCCGACAAATGGATGGGCGGCAGCCGATGTGCGAATCGCCTACTGCGGTGAGACATGCAGCCGACTCAATTGGACCTGGATGCACGAACCAAACCGCTCATGGAAGTTGTTATTGCCCCGACCATGCATCGATGGCGAACGGCGGTGAGATTCACCAGTCAGCCAAACTCCGTCCATGATGCGCTTTAACCATTGGAAGGTAGTTTCGAAGGGGACTTTTGCGAGCATCATACTATACAGTCTTTGCGCTATTTTCTACTGTCCGAGCAGTACTGCGCAACGCCTGTCCAATGGGCGGATGCAGTTCGGAAGCTGCTGGCGTCGGAGGTCGCTCGGGTGGCCGGTCTCCCGCCGGGCCGGTTCGAAGTTCGCATGGACCATCATACCGGCCTCAAACTGTCCAGACCTGCACGTCCCAGGAGGCAGCTGTCGAGCCGGGCGGGCTCATTAGTACAAGAAGGGAGAGAAGACGCTATGCGAACCAGCATCTCTCAACAATTTCCATGCTGCAGGACGATGCAGTTGAAGCGGGGAGGACTGGGCGACTCCATACTGTAGCGGTTGTACAATTGGTGGGCAACTCAGATGCAAGCTGCAACCCATTCCGGCAACCAATGGCGGCCAATCCTGTCATGCCGGTCAGAGGGCATAGCGTTCTCGATGGTATGGCCGGGCGAGCCGTCTGCCTTGCCGCCGGTGCCATTGCAGGTGGACACGCCATCAGCGGCGAATTCCTTCCCGGACCATGGCAGCGAGCCAGCGACTGGCGCACGCAGGGTCGCCGCCCGCTTCTTGAAAAGCCCAGAGTCCCCCTCTCATGCACCCCCATACTGCATACTGGGCGCTTCCTCCTCCTTTGCGATCTGGATGCCTCTCCGACCACACAAAGACCATTGTGTGCCAGGCGGCGCACGTATCCACCCAAGAAACGTACTATTTCTATCGACGACTCAGAGTCAAAGCAGGGCCTTTGTATGAGCAGCATCGAAACAAGCAGCCGCCCGACCCTCGATTGGCCAGCGCTGTCCGGCCGAGCAGCCGCGCGCCTGATCTCTGACCGCGTGGAGTGTGCCCCACATTTTAAGCTCAGCCAAGGTGAGCTCGAACGGCCTCCTCTGGCCTCCCTTTAACGCCTCTCAACCACCAGTTGCTCTTCGCTTGGCCAACTCGAGACCGGAACTACGCCCGCCAGCCGGCCGTGCTGCGCGAGTGGCTCTGTCCGCTCTCCAGATCGTGGGACGCAAAGCATGGTTCCGGGCGCTAGCTCTCCAGGGCTGTGGCCGCCCAGCGGCGGGCCAGGCGGGCCATATTACGAGCAGCGCGCCCCATTGTCAGTCCGACATTGTGTGTCTCTGTCCTTTGTTCTAGCGCGGCTCATTAAGAAGACCTGCTGGCCCGGTCGACCACGTCGGCCCTGTCTGTCGTTTTGTCTGAAGGGTTGATGCTCAATACAGTACCTCGATTTAATTCCCCACTCAACCCACCCTAATACTTGCTTTCCTTACATTGGCCAGGCACCTGGCGTGTCTTGCACACATCATCATCTCTTTTGTGTTGTCGTGGGCCTTCATTGCCACTCATTTCATTTTCTGTTGATCATCGTTCGTTGCCGAGAACCTTCGTGGCCGCCAGCGATTTGGCGACATTGGCACGGGGCGGGTAGTTCCGAACCCATCTCAACCAGCAACCAGCACCAGGTGCTGCTGGAAACTATAAACGGAAAGGACAACCCACTGAAACATGCCCACCATGCGCAGACCACGCTTTCGGAGGTCCTCCTCAAGATTCAGCATACCCGACTACATTATGCCTCTCCCACCAAGCCCGACGCAAATGTCGCTCAGGAGTAGGGACACGGGCTTCCCGGAGCCGTTCTGCGGCAGTAAGTTTGGCATTCTCCCACAGACTAAAGACTTAACAACTGACCCCATTTTCCAGGCCGCAACACCTCCCTCCCACATCCCGACGCGAAACTCGGCCCTGACGCCTGCATCGGCGAAGAAGACGTCAACCCGGCCCGCGCCATGGTCCGGTACCGCATGACGTTTCTCGCCCGCAGCGGCTCGCTCACGTCGCACCAGCGAGACACCAGCACGTCGTCTTCGTACGAGGAGGGAGGCGCCATCAGCGCGCTGGGCCGGCTCGCTATCAGCTCGCTCCGCGCCGCTGAGCTGCCCGAACGGCACGACGCCGAGTCGTCTGACGGGGTGAGCAGCCGCAGTCCCGACTCGCCGGAGCATCGTGGGGACGACTTTGAGCACCGCATGCTGCTGGACCGACGACACGGTTCGCTGAGGGGTCCGCGGCACCACCGGCGGAGGAGCAGCCTCATCAGCAGGCTGATTCACTGGGGCTAGGGCGTCTCGGGGCCCTGTTGGGTTGTTTTCCTGAACTTGCGTCGAGGGAAGGGAGACCCGGCTGAGACTTGAGGTCTCGGGATCGTTGCAGCATATTTTATCAGCGAGGAGTATTGGGTTTGGAATTTCGCGGGCCTGAGAAATGGAAAAGGTGTGATTGAAGGGTTGTGGGCGTTTGAGAATCGGTATAACTTGGTTTGGGAAACTTGGGCGGCGCTAGTCGATCGTTACCTGTTGGTTTGCCTCGAGGCAATGATGGCGCAGTCCCACGGGGTGGGACGTACGGATTGTATATACTTTAACTCACGCAGGTCGATCACGCAGAGTTGACTACTTACCTGACTATCGCAAAACCAAGGATGTCGCTAATATAAGACAAATCCATCACATGTACTGCGACTAAGTAATCATAGCTCGTTTCGTCAGGCATTTTCACGTGTTCTCAATGTTGACATTGCTACCGTCAGTGCCCATTTGCCATGAAGAAATGAAAAGATCAGGGACGATGCCTGCGCCATTTCGCCAAAGCAGCCAGCCAAACCGAAGTAGTTGCCAACGCTAGATGCCCGTGCTCATAACCGCATGTGCTTTGCCCATTCTCAACATATCCCTTTGCACTCACACCCGCACTCATGACCCAACTACCAGACGTCAAGCCTGTAAATACACTCAATCCACCCCTGCCTCAACCTCCCGCTCGCACAGCATCACTCAAAAAGACCACATCCCCTCCGCCATCCACCCATTCACACCACCTCAACCACAACCCCCCACCTCCATCCCCCCCTCACCTCGCTACATCCAGCCCCTCACTCAGCTGCCGCGGTACGTGCTATACCCAAACGGCGCGAGCAGCAGCGGGACATGGTAGCGCTCGCCCTCGCGCACCGCGAACACGACGTGCACCTCCGGGTAGAAGGTCTTGTCGGCGCCGCCGAAATACCCGGCGCTGTCGAACCGCAACACCCACTGGCTGGTCCCCTTGAGGCCGCCCAGCACGTCCTCCAGCGTGTGCACGGGCACCTCGCCCGAGGATGTCGCGGAGGAGTAGGGCAGCCAGGCGCGCACGCGGCCGTCGTCGTCGGTTTGGGACTCGAAGACGGTGTTGTTGCTGAGTGGGATTGTGGTGGTGGTTGTCGTGGTGGTGGGAAGAGCGGAGGAGGAGGAGGAGGAGGTGGTGGTGTTGGTGCTGGTGGGGGAGGGAGTGGAGAACAGCTCCAGCTTGACGCGCACGCCGCGGGCGGGTTGGCCGAGCGTTGTGTCGAGCACGTGGCAGGTTATGCGGTCTTTGGTCTCGGTTTCGGTCGCCATCTTGAGGGAGGAGGTGGTAATTTGGTGGTGGTTGGTGATGGTCGGTTAGGTTGTCTTGGGGTTTGCGTGAGGTACTAAGGGTCCGGGTGGTTCGGCTTGAGAGCTGCGGATGGTGTTGTGAGCTGGAGTGAAAGCTAGAGCAGGTAACGATGAGGTTGTTGCTAGCGACGAGCAGCGGAAGGGGAGTAATATATACAAGTCAAATACCAGAGATCAGCATGCGAAACTTGACTCACTTGCTCTTCGTACAGCGCAGCTCTTTGTTGTCAGTCGTCTGTCGTCAGTGGTGGTGACAGCGCTGTAGTTGGTTCAGTGGTTGGCGTGGCGGGGTTATCGCGATAAGGCTGAGGGAATGAGGGGTAACATGGAACTCGGAAAGACTGCGAAGACTCAACAACAGCACCCTGAATCCTGGGGCTTTATATGCGCCATGGAGATGAATGGAAAATATCGGCAAGAACGCCGTCCATAAAGTGTACTCAGCTGCCTGCTGTTTAGCGATGCGATCTGCAAGCTGATGGATCGCGCTTATTGCCTGGATTCAACCCCGCCGCTGTCTGGCTTGACTGCTAACGCGGGGGCAGCTGCCGCACTCTGCCGCCAACCGCCAACCACGCTCGTGTGTTGCAGCTTGAAGGCTGTGTAAAAGGCGGTCAAAGAGGTGGCCTGGTGTCACGAGGGATCAGGTCGTTAGGTTCGCTGGCATGCCTGAAAGCGGCGGGTTTGGTGTGGTCATGGGCCAATTCCAAGGTTTCTGGCTTCAGGGCTCAGCTCTGCCAAGTTGCGAGAAGAGAGACCGCAGCTGCTGAGCCAACAAGCTCGGGTGCTACCTCAAGATCCTGATCATGTGTTATCAGAGTGCCCAGAACCGAGAACCAGTTTCCGATGAGGAAACCCGTCTTTCGGTCCGTACGCTGCGGGGCTGATCAGGTTCGAGGCTCTCTCGCATGCGTATACCTGCTGTGTAGGTATGCAGTGCAGCTGTGCGTGATTTGCGCAAGCCGACACCTACCAACTCCGTAGGTCGAACTGGTGGTAGACACTAACGGTAAAGTAGCAAGTGGTTTCAGCTTGTTACTTCTTCCCTCTGATCATTCTTCGTCCTCCGCTGTCATCTGCATCTTCGATAACATATTGCTCTTCATGAAGCTTGACCTCTTTGTCTGTATTGGAGGACTCAGATAGCATGTCCAGCAGCAAAAGTCGGGTTCAGAGCAATGAAGAGGGCTAGTAGTCACGTACACCCAAATCACCTGCGTCGCAGACACGCAGATATTGACAACCACGCAATGTCCGTATATCAAAGGGAAAATCGAAAGATTATCTAAATGAACGATAAATGATAGAATAAAGCCACCACCAGTTTTTATTTTCTTGTCTTTTGTTTTCGTTCAATTCTGACCAAGATCTTTTTGTATACTGTGGTTTGGTATCCGCGTTCATTCTGACACATGGAGCTTCAGTAGTCCCAAGGTACATAGGTAGGTGGGTGAATATTCGCTGATGTTGCAGGTGCCCTTCAAAGTGAAGAGAGAGAGGTGCTGCGGATTCAGCTCCGCGCCAAGCCCTCCAGCGGCCCCTGTGGCTTTTACCCCACCAACGCTCTGTGACGTTGCCGCTGCCGCGGGCCAGACCGCGGCACCGTCCGAACCCCTGGAAGCGACTCTAAGATTCCAACTGCTTCCAACCGACCTGGCTCAACACACTCGACATCGGTGCACGCCAGGTGTTTGCTCTCGTTGCTACTGGACTTACCAGAGCACTAACCGGCCTTAATCGCCTTGTATCAACACCAAAGGGTCAGCGCCCGCACCCCCCAAGCGCTTCAGCCCCGCGAGCCCCGCGTCTTGTCAAGACACCGGACAGCCAGGGACTTCCCCCGCGAGACCGCGCCACACTGCGAACATGTCGGCCGCGCTCATCAACGTCGACGACGGCGACGCCATGGAGCCGACGCTGCAGTCGATCCTCGACCAGCGCTCGCTGCGGTGGATCTTCGTCGGCGGCAAGGGCGGCGTCGGCAAGACGACAACGTCGTGCAGCCTCGCCATCCAGCTGGCCAAGGTGCGCCGCTCCGTGCTGCTCATCTCGACCGACCCGGCCCACAACCTCAGCGACGCCTTCAGTCAGAAGTTTGGCAAGGAGGCCCGCCTCATCGATGGGTTTGACAACCTGAGCGCTATGGAGATTGACCCCAACGGCAGCATCCAGGATCTGCTGGCGGGGCAGGGGGGTGACGATGCTGGGATGGGGGATATGGGCGGTATGGGGGGGATGATGCAGGATTTGGCGTTTGCGGTAGGTTGTCTCTTTGTTTCTGCCATTTCGTGTCGGACGAGGTCACTGACAACGGGTGGTCACAGATCCCCGGCATCGACGAAGCCATGTCCTTCGCCGAGGTCCTCAAACAAGTCAAGTCGCTCTCCTACGAAACCATCATCTTCGACACAGCACCCACCGGCCACACGCTGCGCTTCCTGCAGTTCCCCTCCGTGCTTGAAAAGGCGCTCGCCAAGATCTCCCAGCTCTCCAACCAGTACGGGCCCTTACTCAACGGTTTCCTCGGCGGCAGCGGCCAGCTGCCCAACGGACAGAACCTGGGCGAGATGATGGAGAAGCTCGAGGCGCTGCGCGAGACCATCTCCGAGGTGAACACGCAGTTCAAGGACGAGCGGCTGACGACCTTCGTGTGCGTGTGCATCCCCGAGTTCCTGTCGCTGTACGAGACGGAGCGCATGATCCAGGAATTGGCCAACTACGGCATCGACACGCACAGCATCGTCGTCAACCAGCTGCTGTTCCCCAAGCCCGGGTCCGATTGCGAGCAGTGTACCGCCCGCCGCCGCATGCAGAAGAAGTACCTCGACCAGATCGAGGAGCTGTACGACGAGTTCAACGTCGTCAAGATGCCGCTGCTGGTTGAGGAGGTCAGGGGGAAGGAGAGGCTGGAGAAGTTCAGCGAAATGCTGGTCAAACCGTTTGTACCACCTTCATAGCGGGCATATACTTGGGGAGGCTTGAGATGAGTAGAACAATAGAAGGCAGGGTTTGAAGATACAACCTTCCAGCTGTGTTTTAACGCGCGCCCATGTCTAGCGCTGTGTTCGTGTATTGCAAGACCTGTGGTCATGCTGAGAACCGCTCGCATATTCACTTGCAACGACTTGATCAAACTTGGCCTTCATCACATGGCAGAGTACTTAGCGGTGGCCATCTCGAACTATTCAATACAGAAATGGTCACATTACGATTTTGTGCGTGAAGTTTCAGTAACTCAGTGTCAATTTCCGGCATCCGCTACACGCGGAAGCAACGCTTGTCTGCGTGCACCACTGCGAACAAATGCACTAAGAAACTGGAGAAGCAGCCGGGGCAGGCTATCTGGCCAACCCATCACACTACTCCTGGCCAAATAAGCACTCCCTCGCACGACCCAGTTTGTTTCTCACCTTTTCTGTACGGCAGCCGGCCGCCATTCGACCTTTCCCGATGAATACCATGAGAGAACACAGTGAAACTCCTCGGTCCCAGAGAACGCCAACGCCAGAAATGCAACGACAACCATTCCTCTGATTTCTCAGCCGGGTAACTTCTCCAGACCCAACTGATGCGAACGACGAAATGAGAATGAACACAAAGTGGCGGCTTGCATGCAGCACTGATGTATGACGGTGGCGGGGACAGGCCGAATATAGATCGTCGTGCGCGAACGCGATGTGCGGAGCAGTCGTTGTAGAAACCCAGACAGCAAACACCGAGCAGCAGGACTATTGGCGCTGACTGCCCGCCATCGTGGTGATGTTGGCAGGGTAGAATCAGGCGCGGAGTATATAGCACAGATAGGAAGTAAAACCAGAACCAACCGGTCCGGACGAGGCAGATCGACATCCGCTCCCAACAGGTGCAAAGAGATAGCCTGCCAAACGGGAGGGAGTTTTCTCACAACTCCCTATAGTCGCTCGGCCGGACACGGCGCTGCCGGTTCTGGCGGTGCGGGTTGACCGGCTTGCGGAAGTAGGCGTCCTCCTCGTCGGCCGGTTGGTACCCAAAGTTCTTGTGCTGCTGCTGTTGATGTGGGTAACCTGGGCCGCCGCCATGTTGTTGATGTTGGTGTTGTTGTTGTTGTTGTTGTTGATGCTGCTGTTGCTGGGGGCCGCCGCCGCCGCCATAGCCGCCCATTCCCATGCCCATTCCCATGCCATTGTTCATGCGCCCGCCGCCGTTCATATTCATGTTCACGTTCATGCCACCGCCGGGGCCGCCCCATCCGCCGCCGTTATTTTGGTTGTTGTATCCGCCAGGGCCGGCCATGTTGTTGTTGTTCATGCCGCCAGGCCCGCCAAAGCCGCCACCGGCCATGCCCATCATCGGGTTCATCATGGGGTTCATCATACCCATGTTCATGTTGGGCATGCCGCCCATGCCGCCCATGCCGCCGAAGCCGCCGTCCATCATGGGCGCGCCGGGGTACCACATCATGGGCATCCCGCCCATTCCCGGCATGCCGGCTCCCATGGCAGGCATGCCGCCCATCATGGGGTTCATCATATTTTGTTGCTGATGTTGCACTTCCTGTGCCTTTTGCATAGCCTTCGGCGCTTTAGGGATCTTGGGGTTGTCCAGTGCGTCTTCAGCGGGGCGTTTCTTAGAGCCCTGGGACTGCTCTCCCGGGGCGGGTGTCGGTGCGGCGGCGCTTTGTGGGATGGAAGTCATCGCAGCTGGTGCGGGTGATGGCGACTTCGATTTAGCTTTGACAGATCCACTCTTGTCGCCGTCGATTGTTCCGTCGGCGGCAGCGGCTGCCGGTGTTGAATCCGCAGGGGTTCCGGACCCTTCCTTCGGTTTACCATCCTTCCCCGCAAGGTATGCCTTGATCTTCTCCGCGGCCTCCTCATCCGGCTTCAGGTCGTCTATCAACACGCCCTCGGTCTTGCAGGCCGGGCAAACGAAGTCGCTCTCAATGAGAGCATTAGTAATGCAATCATTGCAATACGTCTTCTCGCAACATGGAGTCTTCATTGGCTCTATGAACATCTTCTTGTCGACGGGACACTCCAAGCCCCGCTCCCGGACCTCCTTGTCCTCCTCGGCAGCGGCCTTTTGCGCGGCAGGGTTCGCCTTGGCCTTGGCCTGGAATTGCTCCCAGGACGCCTTGTCGGGCTCAGCAATCACGAACTCTCCGTCAGCATTGACCATGATGCCTGATGGCGCCTTGACATCTTCGCCGTCAGCGTTCTGGCCGAGGGCCGTCGCCTTGTCGACGGTCTTGAGAAATGACCTGGGGATGCCGGTGGTCCTCTTGACGCGCGGCCGGTTGTCGTACTCTGGGTTATCGTTGGTTGGGCAGAGTTGGATCCAGTGACCCTTCTCACCGCAGCGGTAGCAGATGTAGCCCTGGGGAGGGTCATGGTCGGGTACGTTGGCTGGCTTTTTCGGGCCGCCTTTCGCGACGTATTGCTGCCTGTTGGCTTGTCAGCAATCCGGTGTCAATATCAAAAGTCAGGAATCTGTAGCGAACGCACGTAGCCATCTCTTCCTCACGGGAAGTGAAGTTCTCGGTTTGTGCCTGAAACACTGCTGCCATCTTTTCCTCTTCGGTCATTGCGCTGCTGAGCTGAGCCAGTGTGTTGGACTGTGGCTTCGCGACCGGTTTGGCTGCTTGCTCTCGTCGAGACAAGTTCTTCGCGTGAATGGGCATCTTGCCAGAGACATAGCGAGCGGCGCCGCCTCTCCCGGGTATTTTCGGCGGCATGCGTCGGGCAATGACCGTAGTCGATCGGGGAATGATTGTTGTGTCATCGTCGTAAACTAGTCATTCGTCAGTACGACGAAATGCGCGCGGAACCTGTAGATTGTGGAAAACTTACTCTCTTTCATGCCCTCGTCGGCGCATATCACAAGGTCGAAGTCGGTCCCATCGCCAAGTCCACTTCGTAATATGATTTCACGCTTCAACTCAAAAACGGAGATGCCCGTGCCGTCGAACTCCACGCGGGTGGGTTCTTTCTGCGACTTGAACTTGAAGAAGACGGAGGAAGCCATGGTGGGTAGCTGTCGTTCTGTGCCTCACAGTCGAATTGCTTTTGCTGGAGGGCGCCAGTGGGATCGCGGAACGTCGAACGGAGCAGCGCGCCCAACGCCGACCCTGCATGTGGATTAGGAACCTCTCGCAGCCTATCTCGCGCAAGATAACCGACGGTAAAACTGGTTGATGGGTTGTTTGGTCTTTCTTTGACTCTGCTCGTCGAACTCTCTTAGGCAAAGGAGACTGTGCGCGACGCTTCTTCAACCTCAGAAGTTGGATTGCAGTCAATTCTGATTTTTTTTTCTCGAAAAGAGACAGAAAGCGCTTTATGAATGAATGTTCAGGTAGGCAAAGAATAGAAAGAAAGTACAAAGGCCCCTCGCCACTCCAGCTGTCTATTGATGAGCTGGATGAATAGTGCAGTGCGATTGGCAAGAGATCCGTCTTGAATAGCACCACCTCCAGCCGGCATGCAGCGACAACACCTTGTCAGCACAGTATTCAGCAGCTTGGGTCCTCAGGCATTCAGATGCCAAAAGCACGCCGGAAGAACACGGCAAAAGTGCCGCGATGGATGGGGGTCGGGTTCAGGCCGACTTGAAGGGCGGCAAATCCGGATGCCGGTCGCTGTTCTTTGTCCTAGAAGACGGTCGCGCTGAGAGGAGAGAAAATAGGTGAATCGATATCTGTCGTCGATGCCGGGAAAAAAGGGCGCACCGACCAACTGCTGCACGCAGAGAGCTGGAGTCGTGAACTGATGGGCTGCCGAATATCAGGTCGGTCGTGGTTGATGGGAAGCGCGAACGCAGACACCAGAAGGAGGTTGGAGTTGCAGAGTTGAAGGGGTTGTTGGCCTCTGGCTGGTTCGGAAATGGCCCAGGCTTTGGAGCGCGTTATGACTAAGCCAGGCGCTGTTGCCTTGCTGCCGGATTTCGTACTCTGCGCCGTCGAAGGAAACGCACGGAAGCTCCGGCCCATGAAACGCACTGGAAGCTGGTCACGTGCAGTCCTAGCAACCTGATATGCTATCGCGGCCTCGAGCTTTCAAGGCAGCCCAAAGCTCCGAGGAGCCATCAAACGCTCAAATATCTGTAAAACTATACTAAAAGACTCATCGTAAGTTGCTCGGAAGTTTTCAAGCGCGTGTAATCTGTTGTTAACAATGTGAGGGAAGTTTCAGTCAGAACGTTGTGCTAGGTCACGCGGTCTCTAGGGTGACCACGTGAGGATGACGCTTGGCGAAGCCGATTAGGTCCACTTGCATGGCTTCTGGCGCCACTCAAAAGTTGCAGCGAGAGCTCTCAGCGGGCGAGCCCGCGATCGTCAGAGTTGCGTCCTTCAAAGGCTCATTTGGCCACCCTTCTTCCTCCGGGACCACTCCCGTTTTCCTGAACCCATACCCACCGAGATCCGTCTCTGTTCTGCTCTGATTGCAGCAGAGTTTCAATTGGTCGATTCGGGTCAAACCCGAGCGATATCTTTCGCCGACGCAAACGGCCAATTTCAGGACGAAGTCCCGGAGGCAACTATCTCGCCAGTCTTGCTCGCGAGAACGGCGTCTCCAATGTTCATCTCCTACCCCCTCCGACCGTGAGCTACGCTTCACACATCCGTACAATTTTCCTGTACGAAACGGACGTACTCAAACTACGGAGTCTGCAACCGCAACCTTGCACTTGTCCAATCTAGGGCCGTGTAACTTGACTTCGCCTCCCCCGCGCTAAGGCCCCGGGATCACAGCTCCAGCTTCCCGATCGCCGCCTCCGCACTCGAACCCACGATACCCTATTTCATGCGACCGATCTAGCGGCGATTTTGTACATTACGATTGAATTTCCTCTTCAAGGGTTTCCATCAACGAATACATCACGATGGTTCTCACGCACACCACCAACCACACGTACTCGCACCCCTTCCCGACCGTCACCCTCGCCTTCTTCCTGCGCTACTGCTCGCCGCAGCTCAACCCGTTCGCAAACCATGTGCTCAGCACCGACACGATCGCTTCGCACGTCGACCCGGCCACGGGCCGCCTGCACACGACACGCATCCACCTCAAAAAGTCGCGCCTGCCGCCGGCCATCATGAAGCTGCTGCCCGCGACCCTGACGGGTGGCACGTCGGACAAGGCCTCGTACATCCTTGAGACGAGCGTCGTCGACATGCGCGAGGGCTGGATGGCGACCGAGAGCCGGAACCTCAACTTTGTCGGAGTGCTCTCGGTCATCGAACGCCAGCTCTACACGGTCCCCACGGCGGCCCCGAAGGCGGCTGCAGCACCTGCAGATACCACGGACGTTGAGACCAAGGTGGTGTTCCGGTCGCGGCTGGGCGAGCGCATCCGCGACCGGCTCGGGCAGGCGCAGGCGCAGGCCGAGGCGGCGGCCAACGACGGCAACGGCGGCTTCTTTGCACGGCTCGGCGCGCGCGGCATCCAGCGCAGCATCGAGTCGCTGGCGTCGACCAAGACCCAGGACCAGCTCGGCAAGAGCCGCGAGGGCATGCGCATCATCCTCGAGCGCCTGCGCCAGACGGGCATCATCGGCGTGCTCGAGCTCCGGAAGATGGCCCGCGAACGGAGCCTCGAGGCCGCGCGGCACTGACCGGAGCAACGCTGCACGCTTCGACGAAATTGTGTTGGCTCGCGTCATATTTCACCCCCTTCACTTCCATTTTTTCCGTACCTTACCGAGTCCGGCTTCTGAGGGAAGCCGGCTCTCAACAGTTCCCGTGTTGTACATTTTACACCGTTTTCGATTGTCTTATAGCTTTGCAGCACGGCGTATCAGGTACCTGCTTTTGTGATATCAACGGGTTTTAACGATGGAGTTCGCGCTCATGAACACCGGTGGCGGGGTGGAAAATTGCTTGGGTCTGAGAGAGGAAGGGAAGGCAGTTTTGCCTCGGTTCGCTCTTTGTATGATAGGAGGATTTACGGAGTTGGATCATTGGGGTCGAGGGAACGGGCTTGACAGCAACGGACAGAGAGACAGAGAGGAGCTGGACTAGTGGACACGCTCATTATTGTCATCAATTGAAGTTCACTTGGTCGTCCCTGCATATTATTGCTATGTACAGCTCGCTGAGGGACCTCCACTGCAACATATCCATCATGTCTCGTGTATCACCTCGTCAGGGCAATTAAGTTAATCCTTCCCTCACTTCCTCCTCCTCCCCGGGCGGCCGGGAGCACTGCACTTCTGGTCGCTCCAGCCCTGCGGCGCGGTGCCCTTGCCCATGGGCTGCACGCTCTGCGGAACCACACTGACCTCCGTCGTGAAGGGCTTGGTGCAGTTCATGCAGTCGACGCGACCCAGCATGTACTCGACGTGGCGGTAGGCCGCCGAAGGCGCGTACTGCGGCACCATGTGCCCGGAGATGTCGACCCCCACGTAGGTGAGCCCGCGCTCGGACACCAGGCTGCCCATGACGACGCCGCTCGCCGCCAGCGTCGCCGGCGTGCTAAGGTTGCTCGCGGGGACGTAGAACGGCTCGTCGGGGCGCCGCGAGAAGCCGATCTTGCCGCCCCACGTCATGTTCTGCAGCGCGAGCAGCGTGCCGTTTGCCAGCAGCACCATGTCCAGCGCGCCGTGGCCCACGATGACGTTGTGTGTCGCGTCGACCACGTGCGGCAGCTTCTCGATGTTGGACGGGAGCGAGTGGTCAGTGCCGTTGACGTAGACGTCGCCCTCCGAGCACTCCTCCCAGGTTTTGTTGGGCGCGTGGATGGCCTTCTTGACGTCGGCGCGGTCAAAGTAGATCAGCGCTTCGCCCGAGGGCGAGTAGGCGGTCGATCCGGGGAAGCCCAGCACGTCCCAGAGCATGGGGCAGGTGGTGGCGACCTGGTAAATGTCAAAGCACGGGTTGATCAGGTTGATGGCGTCGTAGATGTCGTTGAAGATGTTCTCGCACTCAGGCCGCGTCGTGCCGTTCTTGTACGTGCCGGGCAGCGGCATCGGCATGTGGCCCTTGGGCGGGTAGACCAGGTACTTCTCAATAAAGTCCTTGTAGCCGCACTCCTTCTCGCGCTTCTTGATGTCGGCGCGGAATGTGTCGTTGAAGGGGAAGAGGCCGGCCCAGTACTCGGTGAACTGCACCGCCGGGATCGGCTCCTGGATGTCGTCCCAGGCCAGCACGGGGTCGTAGATGGTCATGCCCTTGACATCGAAGTAGGTCGTATCCTTCTCGTCGAGGAAGCCGCTGGCAATATACGGGCAGTAGAGGCCGCTAACGAGAATGTCAGCAGGCTATCCACGGGGCTGCTTCCTGGTTTCACCATTCGAAAAATAGAAGAAGAAGAAAAGACTTACGCGTAGGACTCGCCCGCAACGTAGACCTTGTAGCCGTGCAGGCCAAAGGTGTCGACAAAGTTCCTCCAGAAACCCTTGAACTGGTCGGCGAGCTCATCGTTGTTGGTGATGGTGACCTTGCCGGTCGTGAAGCCCGTGCCGACGGGCTGCTCGACGTAGACGACGTTGGTGAGGGTGTTCCAGCTCCAGGGGTTCTTGACCGGCTTGTAGGTGCCGTACTGCCACAGGAACGGTCCGTTCTCCTGGAGGAGGCCCTCGAAGGACGAGCATCCGGGCTATGGGAAAGTCAGTGAGTGAGCTCAGTTGATGCACAGAATGAGTGAACTGAGCAACTCACGCCTCCGTTCAGCCAGATGAGGATCTCCTTTTCCGCCTTCGGGTTCGTTGAGGGGAAGAACCAGAAGAACAGATTGTTCTCATCGTGCGGGTTCGGGGTGATGGGTAGCAATCCCGCGTACGACTCGCCAATGTCGAAGTCAACCTCAGGGATGCCCGTTCCGTTGACGGCGAACCCTAGCGGCGCAAGTAGGTTAGTTTGGTGGCCAATTGCGACTCAGTCGCGATGCGTCGTGTACTTACTTGTGGTGTTCGCATTCAGGAACTTGTGATCCTTGTCGGCGCGCGCAACGAGCTCAGGGAGATCGGCTGCCATCGCGGCTCTCGCCCGCTTCGCAGCCTGCTCGTGCTCAACATGACGTTTGCCCGGCTGTGCCACCTTGCGACCGGTCGCATCCGCCGCGCCCGAGAGCAGCAGCGCCGAGATGAGGCTGGTCCAACGCATCTTGGCGATTCCTAGAGCTGAATCGTTCGCGCCGTGCAATGTGCAAGCTGGGAAGGGAGGCAGCAGTTCGGATGATCGCTTGCTGGTGCTCAACTTATATACAAGTACTGCGGCCGTCGGGCCAATATCCCAGCAAGATGCCCAACAACCAACAACCAACAACACCGTGCGCACCCATGCAAATGACGCTCGATGAGAGACGGCAACTCTACACACAGAAGGAAGGAGCTTAGCAAAGCACAAGCTCCCGACGTCATCCCCCTGTCGCATCACCGCCGGCAGCGCGCATTACGGAATACACCTCCAGCCCATCCAACCATACCCCGATCCGCGTCTATCTCATTCCCGGTTGCAGGTACCCCGCCAACAGCAAGCACGAAATATACCGCAGCCGAGTGGTTCCATAGTGCCCAATGAGTAGACTTACACATAGTAGGGCAGACGGATGCTGGAGCTTCCAGGCGGCGATGCCACGGTGAACAGGGCGAAGCGACGTTCTGCACCTACCCGTCCAGGAAGCTCCCCCTCTCCCCAGGGCCGTGTCATGGCGGTACACAGCAGATAAGGATGGACGTCAGCGGGGTCCTGGCTGGGGTCCGAAGGAAGGGCTCCGTAGCGCCCGGGGGCTCCATTGTGCCGGTGACAGGCTGAGTGCAGGATCCGCGGGGATTGTTGGGCGAGACGGGTGGTTATAGCGGGACAAAAACAATGATATCCCGTCCTGCTACACAGTATAGGTATCTTAGTACCACTCCTCAGGTCCTGAGCCCCCTTTCAAGTCCCAACACAGGAAAAACTGTTGAAGCAAATACATCGTCAGTGTGAGACGGACAACGCAGCCGAGTGAGACAACAGAAACACACACACACACACACACACACACGCACACACACACAGTCAGGGCGGCGGGCCTGGGACGAGGCTCGGGGTGCAACGGTTCCATGCATCGTGCCGATCGTGCAGAGGCCAAGCTAGGCGCCGTTGAGAAGGTGCTCGCGCTGCCTGCCAAGGACGGGGACCGTGGCCGGCAGTCCGCATTAGGGAGGTGTCAGCGGGAACTGGTACATCTGATTGGGCAATCCGCGGGCGTCGCTCAATTTGGGGGCCGGGGTTTGTTGGTATGACGGGCTCTCCGCCGCTCGACGAAAGTTTGTCGGCACTCGGCTCCGAATGGCGCCGTTGCTGTTCCATGCGCTGTACTGCGTAGGTACACCGTAGGCTTTGGCTGGCTGCTGGGGAGTTGATGAGAACGGGACATCTCTACCGGGCATTAAATCTAACCTTCTATCAAGTGTTGTACATGTTCACAACTCGTCATATTACATCAATGGGCACAGCGAGGCAGCATCATCGCTTGTTGCCCTCCTTCGCAGCAGCGGCCGCCGCCGCCGCCTCCTCATCGGCAATGACGGCTTGGATATCCTTGTTGATCAACCAGGCCTGCACACTCTCCATCACCTTCCCCAAAGTCTCGCCGCCCCGCAGCACGTCCGGCAAGTTGTGCGCGTCCAGGCCGCTCCGGTGGTCTGTACACCGGTCCTGCTGGTACTGGTAGGTCCGGATCTTGTCGCCGCGCGTGATCTGCGAGTTGGCCAGCACGCTGCTGCGCAGCTGCCGCGCCTGCTCCTCGCGGGCCTCGCGCCGCTGCTGCGCGATGCGCGACCGCAACACCCGCCACGCGTCCTCGCGGTTCCGCTGCTGCGACCGCGAGTCCTGCATGCTGACCGTCGTGCCCGTCGGCAGGTGCGTCAGCCGGATCGCCGACTCCGTCTTGTTGACGTGCTGCCCGCCCGCGCCGCGCGCCCGCATCGTCTCGCTGCGCACCTCGGCCGGGTTGATGTAGAAGTCGCTCTCCGGGTTGTCCCAGTCCGCCTCCCCCTCGGACGTGCCGTTCTCCGGGAACGACGGCAGCACCCATACGGCCACGGCGCTGGTGTGCGTGCGCCCGCTCTTCTCCGTCGCCGGCACGCGCTGCACCCGGTGCATGCCCGCCTCGCCACGGAAGATGCCGTATGCGCCCGTTTGCTGGACTTCCAGCACGGCCTCTTGCAGGGGGATCTCCCCTTCCGAGCCCGTCTGGCCGTCGCTGTCCGAGGCCTCGTACTTCACAACCCGCGAGCGGTAGCCCTTGTTTACGCAATATGCCTGGTACATGCGGAAGAGCGAGTCGGCAAAGAAGCGCCCTTCGGTGCCTCCCGGACCGGGCCGTATTTCGAGCAGGCAGGGCATGTCGGCGAACGGGTGCTTGGGTGTCAGGGCCACCGAGAGGTTGTGGCTTGAGTCGGCCAGCTGTGCGTTCGTCGCCTCGAGATCGTCCTGTGCCAGTTCGCGTAGCTCTGCATCGCTCGATTCCAGCAAGCCCCGTAGTTCCTTCAGCGCTTCTTTAGCTTTTTCGAGCTGCTTGAGCGCATCGGCCACCCTTGAGATCTCGCCCGCGCGTTTCGCGATCTTTGAGTCGAAATCCTTTTCCAAAGCAGAGCGTAGTTGGCCATGCTCGGCGGCGAGTCGGCGCGCCCGCTCGAGCAGGGCAGGTGGCAGTTTCGCCGGCGACTCTGTTCGAACAGTCAACCGGGGACGTTAAAGGTGCGATCGGGCCGCAGTGATCTTGTGTGGTGTTGTTCCTACCTGTGCTAGCCTTTCGAATGAGCTGAAAAATGACGGCACGTCTCAAGGACTGTGCACAGCTCCGGCACACCCATGGCGCCGCGAACATGGTTGCAAGACGCTGGGTGCTGTCGCGTGACGAGCATCAGCGAAGAAGCACATCGGCGCGTGGAAATCGTCGCAGCTTCCACTCCCCCTGCTTGATCCCTGTCCGGCAGGCAGTTCCTCAATTTGCCGCCAATTCCCGCCTTTCCCCAGAGCTGCCAAGACCGTCCAATGCCCCTCCCCCACCATTGGTGACTCGACGCCTTTGGACGCGGCAGTGTCATTGTCACTGATAAATAATAACCCTTGGACTCACCCATCGTCGTGTGCTGGCTTCTAGCAACTACACCAACCATCACCATGGCGACTAACGTCAATGCCGCGGCTCTGGACGAGTCTCCCATGCCCGACGCTGTCCAGCCCAAGCAGTCCAAGCAGACAGTCGACCCCTACAATGTTCGTCTGCAACTTCCTCCTCTACCCTTTGCCTGCTCCAAGATGTGTACAGCCCGTATGCGTGGCTCGGAAATTCTGACGCTACCCCCTTCTTGACTCCAGGTCTCCGGCGAAGTCGGCGAGGACGGCGTGATCAAGGCGATCGATTACAACAAGCTGGTTGACGAGTTCGGCACCAAGAGGATCGACGCCGAGCTGCTCGCCCGCCTCGAGCGCTTAACGGGCAAGCGGCCGCACCGCTTCCTACGCCGCGGTATCGTTTTCTCCCACCGCGACTTGGAGCACATTCTCGACCGGTACGAGCGCGGCGAGCCCTTCTTCCTGTACACGGGCCGCGGGCCCTCCTCGGACAGCGTCCACGTCGGCCACACGGTCCCGTTCGAGTTCACCAAATGTATGCGCCGGTTTGATATTTGCTGAGAATGCCGACTTCACGCGGTTTCCCCTTCTTTGCGGTCGGCGCTGTGGCTTGATCGGGTTGGCGCTGACGGCAAACCTCACAGGGCTCCAGGACACATTCGATGTACCTGTACGTCAGCAGAAGGGGGCCAATCTCAGTTTTCTGGGTTTCAGTTGTCGCTAACACTATGTAGCTCGTTATCATGTTAACGGACGACGAGAAGTTAGTGAAGCGTTTCCCCGCAAAGTATCCTTTTAACTCGCACTAACACGACCCAGGTACCTCTTCTCGGAAAAGCGAACACTTGAGGAAGTTCAGGGGTACTGCAACACCAACGTCAAGGACATTCTTGCCATTGGCTTCGACCCGGCCAAGACATTCATCTTCTCCGATGTAAGCGAGGGCAATCTGCTGCTTGGAACCAATTCTTAGACTGACCCGAACTTCAGTTCGAGTATGTCGGTGGTGCCTTCTACAGGAATGTCGTCCGCCTGTCAAAACACATCACGCTCAACCAGGCACGGGCCATCTTCGGCTTCAACGAAAGCACAAACATTGGCCGTATTCATTTTGGCAGCATTCAAGGTGCGCGGCCAACCCCTGCTTGCTCTTGACTTTGTCTAATCGCAGCACAGGCGCAACGAGTTGGGCGTCGTCGTTCCCACACATCTTCGGCGAGGACGAGTCGAAGACGGTTGGGATACCCGCGCTCATGTATGTTGCTCGGAATCCCGAATTCACAACAAAAGTGCAATTACTGACATCGGTGCAGCCCATGCGCTATCGACCAAGACCCGTAAGTTTGCTCCTTTTCGGTGGCTGGCATGCAAAAATGTATCTGCTGCGAAGACCCACTGCTTCGCGAACCTTCAAACAAGTGGTGCTAACTAATTGAAAGATGTGAGCAGCTACACCCGGACGATGATATTTACAATTGACTGACCAGCCAAGATTTCCGCATGACACGAGATGTGTCCCCAAGGGTCAAATTCCAGGGCAAACCATACGCCAAACCGGCTCTCATTCACGCCGTGTTCCTGCCGGCTCTGCAAGGGCCAGGGACAAAAGTATGTTCTCAGTCATCAAATTGCCTTCGGACTACCATTAACACAGTCATAGATGTCAGCGTCAATTGACGAGTCCGCAAGTAAGTTTACGGTGGCTGGTAATGATCGTGACCGTCCTCTGACAAGACTAGTCTTCATGCACGACACGCCCAACCAGATCAAGAACAAGATCAATAAATACGCCTTCTCCGGCGGCAAGGTGTCGGTCGAGGAGCACAGAGAGTTGGGCGGCGACACGAACGTCGACGTGGCTTTCCAATACCTCCGCTTCTTCCTCGAGGACGACGAGGAGCTGGAAAAGATCAAGGTCTCGTACGAGAAGGGCGACCTGCTGACGGGGGAGCTCAAGGCCATCTGCATCAAGGAGCTGCAGACGTACGTGGCTGCCTTTCAAGAGCGGCGGGCGAAGGTGGACGACGAGACCGTCAAGATGTTCATGCAGGTTCGGCCGCTGAAGTGGGCCGGCAACCCGCGCGCGCCGATCGTCGTGCCCAAGATGGAGGACGGCGCCGAGGCCGGGGAGGCGAAGGAGGATGGGGAGGGCAAGATGACCAAGAACCAGCTGAAGAAGCTGGAGAAGTTGAAGCAAGCGGAGGCGAAGAAGGCGCAGAAGAAAGCCGAGAAGGCGGAACAGGCGGCTGCAAAGACGGAGGCGTGATTGGGTTTGTGTTGCTGTTAAGATCAGGCGATACCGTGAGTACTTCCAGGTTCTAGCGCGGCATGTAGAGCGATATCGAGCAAGTTGCGCCAAATAGACTACGGGGTGTTTGTGTTGACGAAGCCAGGAGCTCCGAGCTTCTTTGCTCAGTCTGATGGCAGGGAAGCTTGCGCGGACTCCGCCCTTGTGAACTCAGCAGCGCTAGTCAACGGCAGGGCGTACTCGATTCTGTACCGGTTGTGTAACAGTTGTGACCAGCTTCCTATAAGAAGAGCTGCCGCAAGCTTCAACAAATAAACCCCCTATCTCTTCCTCGACCCCTCAAACACTTCTGTCTCACTCGAATTGTGAGCTCCAGCTCACCTTGTCGGTGAGTGCAGAACAAAAAATATCCTTTCACCTCTGTCCATCACACATCTCATCATTCAGACCAACTGAGTCACCGCGGGCGCGAACCCACCCACATCCGCACTCGCCCTCACACCGTCCCTTACTGCTCGCATCAAGTAAACAACCAGAACAACACACACCAACCCTCACCCAAAACGCCTCCTTACCTGACCCAAAAAGAAAAAAGCCAAACAAACCTCGACGCGCCATCATGGCCCCCTCCGACACCTACCGCCTCTTCATCACCAACAAAAACTACTCCTCCTGGTCGCTGCGCGCCTGGCTACTGCTCCGCGAGCTCGGTATCCCCTTCGTCGAGGACCTGCGGCCCATGGTCCCGGGCTCGTACGCGCAGCCGCAGTGGCGCGCCTTCTCGCCCGTCGCGCACGTGCCCTGCCTGCACGTTCTCCCTGCCGCAGACAACACGGGCGCCGGCGACGACGGCCAGCCGCCGCTCGTGCTGTGGGAGTCGCTGGCCATCGCCGAGTTCCTAGCGGAGGAGCACCCGGACAAGAACGTGTATCCCCTGGCGAACCGGGCGGCGCGCGCGTGGGCGCGGTCGGCGGTTGCGGAGATGCATGCTGGTTTTGGCAACGTGAGGGAGCTGATGGGGATGAATGTTGGGGTGAGGGTTGAGTTGGGCGAGGGGGTGTTTAGGGCGGGGCTGGTGAAGGATCTGAAGAGGTTGGATGAGCTGTGGAGCGAGGGGCTGAGGCGGTTTGGGGGACCGTTCCTGGCGGGCGCCGAGTTCACGGCCGTGGACGCATTTTATGCGCCCGTGGTGCTGCGGCTGCAGACGTATGTGGGCACGCTGGATAGGATGGGGGAGGCGACGAAGGGGTATGTGGAGAGGATGTTAGAGGTGGACGGGGTGAGGCAGTGGGTGGACGCGGCGTTGAAGGAGACGGAGCGAGAGGTGATTCATGACGAGGAGTGCTTGGTGGGAGAGGGGAGAAGACTAATCGCGGATCTGAGGGCGACGTGATGAGAAGTCGTCTACGCTCATCTTGGAGGTTCACTGCCAGACACTTGGTCCCTATGGAGTTCATTAGGGCGGCCATTGACGTCGTTTACTTGTAAAGTTCACTTACACCGGGCATGCGGGAATAACTCGGGATTCAAATCTGATAATGACTATTTCCGAGACTTGTTGGTTCGCCTTGTCCTCGGCTTAACTATAATTACCTCGCACGACGGGTTCAACACAACCAGGCCGCACCAAGGTTGCGGAGGTGTGAATTGCTGCATCGCGCTACCTGTAGCCCCTCCTCAAAAAAAAAAGAACTGGATTATCTCATCTGACCTAGCAGCATCTATTCACTGTTCCGGAGTGGCTTGGTCGGACAACGACCGGTTTTGCATCGCTTTGATGTTAACTTACGAGTACAAAGTACAATGTATGAATGGCTGTCGACGACAGACAAAGTGAGGTTCCATGGCATGGCCCCCCTCACCCCATCTGTTGTCAGCACGCCATCCTGCCGTCCGGCTTTGTTACGTACCAACAAACGCCGGCCCGGCTCTCGGCTCTCCGCAATCTCCACACAACATCCCATGTCCGCAGCGGATCCAAGACGAGGGGGTCGCAACAAGCCCCTGGCACATGCCATATCGGGACCGGTTATCGGGGGTGACGACCGCGGATCAAGACGATGGGGATCGGGTACATGTACTCGCGCGTGCACCGCCGGATTGCCATCGGCTTCAAGAACGCCCCCTTCACGAGAGCAGCAGTCAAGCAGCAGCCCCTTACACCTCCATCCAGGTCCGCCATGCCACTCACCACGGGCTCCGTGTATCCGCCGCCGTCGGGCGAGTTCATGAAATGGCCGAGCCGCAGGAGCGTCGTGCACAGCACCAAAGGTATCGTGGCCTGCACGCAGCCCCTGGCGGCCAAGTGCGGCATCGACATCCTCAATGCCGGAGGCAATGCTGCTGTAAGCGGCCCGGAATCGGGCTGTAAGAGCTACACTAACCGTGGAACTCACACAGGACGCGGCGGTGGCAGTGGGTATGACACAGCCCCTCCCCTGTAACAACATTCACTCCTAGTGAACCTGGTCGCTGACCCGCCCAGCCGCCGGCCTGAATATGACGGAGCCCGTCTCGACGGGCATCGGCGGTGACATGTTCTGCCTGTACTACGACGCCAAGACCGGCACCGTCTCGGCCCTCAACGGGTCTGGACGCTCCGGCGGCAAGTGCACGCTCGAGACGATCCGCAGCAGCCTTGGTCTGGCCGACGGCGAAGCCGGCGAGATCCCCCTCAACAGCGTCCACGCCGTCACTGTGCCTGGAGCCGCCGCCGGATGGGTCGACACGGTCGAGCGCTTCGGAAGTGGCAAGCTGAGCCTGGCACAGATCCTGGCGCCCGCCATCGAGCTCGGCGAGAAGGGATTTCCCGTGTCCGAGGACGCCGCCTTCTACGTACGCTGCCCGACCTCCTATGCCCCTTTTGCTTGACCTCCTCCAGCGACTAACCATCGTCTCAGTGGCAACGGGGCGAGCAGGCTCTCCGCAAGGCGTCCCCCAACTTCGCCGAGATGCTCAAACCCGACCCGTCCGCGCCCGAAGGCGTGCGCGCGCCTCGCCCCGGCGACATCATCAAACTGCCCAACCTAGCGCGCACCTTTCGCACGCTTGCGGCCGAGGGCAAGAAGGGCTTCTATGGCGGGCGCATCGCCGAGGAGATCATTCAGGTGGTGCGCGACCGCGGCGGGCACCTGGAGCTCGCCGACCTGCAGCACCACCTCGAGCAGGGCAGCGAGGCGGTCGAGCCCATTTCGCTGCAGTTCCGCGGCCAGGGCGCCGGCGCGGCCACGAGAGGCGTCGAGCTGTGGGAGCATCCGCCCAACGGGCAGGGCATCGTCGCGCTGATGGCCCTCGGCATCCTGCAGGAGCTCGAAGCGCAGGGCAAGATTCCGACCTTCACGCCGGCCGACCACAACACAGCCCCTTACCTCCACGCCATCATCGAGTCCCTGCGCATCGCCTTCGCCGACGCCAACTGGTTCGTCACAGACCCGTCCACGACCGACGTCCCCACCGCATCCCTCATCTCCCAGCCCTACCTCGCCGCCCGCGCAGCCTCCCTCTTCAACCCCACGCACGCCAACCCCCTCCCGGCGCACGGCTCGCCAGCCCTGCGGTCCAGCGACACGGTCTACTTCTGCGCCTCGGACAGCGCGGGCAACGCCATCTCCTTCATCAACTCCAACTACCTCAACTTCGGCTCCGCCATGATCCCGCGCGGCTGCGGCTTCACCCTCCAAAACCGCGGCGCAAACTTCACACTGAACCCAACCCGCCCCAACGCCCTCGCCGCGCGCAAGCGGCCCTACCACACCATCATCCCGGGGCTCGTCACCAACCTGCGCGACGGCAGCCTGCACAGCGTGTTCGGCGTCATGGGCGGCTTCATGCAGCCGCAGGGCCACGTGCAGGTGCTGCTGGGCCAGCTCGTGGGTGGGCTGAGCCCGCAGCAGGCGCTGGACGCGCCGCGGGTGTGCATCGGGGCCGGGATGGCCGATGTCGGTGATGTTGGGGGGTTGACGGTGTACGTGGAGGAGGGGATGCCGGAGGAGACGGTGAAGGGGTTGAGGGAGCGGGGGCATCGGGTTGAGGTGCTGGGTGGGTGGGGTGGGAAGGGCAGGCAGATGTTTGGACGGGGGCAGGTGATTCGGTGGACGGTGGATGAGGTGGACGGGACGGGGGTGTGGTCTGCGGGGAGTGATATGCGTGGTGATGGCGCGGCATATCCGGCGTGAGCGAGGCGAGGCGGCTGGGAAGGGGGTCGCGGGTGTTAGTGATTGTGTTATGGGTGGAAGAAGAAAAGGATGTGGTACAATTCTAACATGCCATGCTGTGGTATCCCTCGTAATGTACAGCCGCTCAGCGGAAGCGAGCAAAGATCAACAATCTACTCCTTCTTCGGCCCATCGGCCTGCACCTCCTCCGTCGCCAGCACGCCCTTCTCCTCCAGCAGCTTCGCCAGCTCGCCGTTCTGGTGCATCGACACAATGATGTCGCAGCCGCCGACGAACTCCTTGTCAATGTACAGCTGCGGAATGGTCGGCCAGTCCGAGTACTCCTTGATGCCTGCGGTTTGTCAGCCGCGTGTTGCCACACACTCAAGTTTTGTCGCGGATCTTTCGCGGCAGGGTGAAATCATAGAGGCGGTGAATTACCTTGCCGCAGGTCTTGGTCCTCCAGCACGTTGAACGCGGCGAACTTCTCTGGGTCGACGCCCTGCATGCCCAGCACTTGGATGCTCGCGCGCGAAAAGCCACACTGTGGTGTCTCCGGCGTGCCCTTCATGAACAAGACCACGGGCGCCGACCCAACGGCCTTGTCAATCGCCTGGCGCACGGCATCCGACAGCAATCGGCGCTGGGAGGCTAGCGAGAGGAGGAAGGTGGTGGACGGCGAGGCGGCAGCGGGAAGGCGCGTCGGGCGAACGGCTGCCGAGAAGGAGGCTGTGGCGGGGCGGACTGCCTGAATGCAAAGTTAGCCAATGGAATACGACTGCATGACAACTCAAGAGTCAATTACCCTTGAGAGAATGGTGCGCGCGAACATCTTGGTCGTGGTGATATGACCCGTTTCTGGTACGCTGAACGTTTGTTGGATGGAGAGGCAAATGGGTGGCTCTCGCCTCTTATCGCGACTTTTCTGGCCGATTACCAATGATGTAAGGGGTGTGCTGTTGGACACGGGTTAGGGTTACAGACAGCCCCTGAAGGCCCCCGAGAGCCCACCGAGGAACCGGGACTTGCTCCTGAACTGTCAACACCACCTTAATGAACCTTCATCAGCTAGCCCATCTGAAATCGGGTGTCCAATTTGATAGGACAAGGTTTCTATGTGACGACGCAGCACTTTACACAAGCAGATACTTTTCTCCCGACGCCGGCGACATCAGACTCCAGTCACCCCAGAAGAACAAGTCCCGCCAGCTGCCTCGGGGTGATCTCGAGAAATTCCACATGATGCCTACAACTCCCCACACACTTCCAATCGAGGGGTGCGAGCAACCCTCGTGCGGTGTTTGACCATCCAGAAGGGAAGAGTGTCCGTCGCACCGGCCAGCATCTCGGCATGAATCAGGACCCGCCTCGGAATAAACATCGACGTGCCATTTTCGCCCTCCGCCCCAGGGGCGACTCTATCGGGGGACACCAGAACAAACCCGGGATGGCCATCGCGATCGATGAGCTTCCCCTCATCATCAATCCCCACCAGCCAGGTTCTGCCTCGGACCGCTGAACTCAGAAGCAGGTACAAGAGATGCAAAGATCGGGCGTGTCGTGGCCCGTCAGGTCCCGCGGAGGCCAGCGTGGCAATGTGAGCTTGCGAACGGGAGGGATGTTGCTCGCTGAGTGCTGGCATGACGGCCCACGGGAAAACCCGCCGCATCTATTCCAGTTTTCCGACCAAAGCGTAACGGTCGTGGCAGGCTGGACAAGCGCACCGCAAACCGTAGCGGCGAGTAGGACCTTGGAGGAAATTATCGGTAGTCCTGCCTCGGCGAAGGCGTCGATGAATCTCTGAAGCGCCCATACCAGCTTCTCCGCGTCAAGCCTGTCTCCCTCAAGATGGGAATCCAGGTGCATAAAGTCGCCCTAACAGTGGTCGAAATTGCCGAAGTCGACCCTGCGCAGGCGGAAGAGGAACCCCTCACAGAGCAAGCCGTCCGGCAGCAGCGCGGGCGGGCTGATCCTGCAGCCAGGCGGGCCAGATCCGAAGAGACTCCAGCGAGCTTTGGTGGAGCACCACCAAAGTGTGCGGAAATACGCGGCACCATGAAGGCGCCCGGTCGTTTGAAGGTTCATCCGCCAGGTCTCGGTTGCTGGTCCACCGTATCTGCTCGCTGGCGAGAAGGCAGGATATGTCCCCGTTCAGTAGCGCCTGTGTGTAGATTGCGGTTTCCATGTCGAAGCCTTCCCTTGCAACGTCTGCGGCATCCAGTCGATACTCGTACCGGCAGAGATTGGCAATGATGGCGATAAAGTCGGCCTCGACACTAAGTCCAAGCCCGTGTAATGACTCATACGCACCCAGACACCCGAGCCGGCTCTCCAAAGGTGTCAGCCCTGCCGCGGGTCAGGCCGGGTCGCTTGTAGTCGGGACAGGTTCTCCAAAGACTGGCTTCGGGCATGATGTTGGGTAGATATGACTTTTTCAGCAGCAACCACTGGTCCAAGACGACCTGGCAAGCCATAGTCCCCATCCATGCCGGGTGCTTGATGTCCGTTTCGCACGGCAACAGAATGTGGAGTGGTGCGGCGGCCACGATGGACTCGTGGTACGTCCATGCCCTCTGGTACCACGAATCCCGGACCAGTTCTGCCTTCAGTTTGCGCACGATGCTCGAGTACCGCGAGATCTCTCCTGGGGATGAGTAGTAGCTTTGCCAATGCAAAAAGCAGACCCCAGCTTCCAGCTCCTCGTAAGCCCGGACCTGCGCGCTGTTCACGCAGCCAGGGCGGTTCAGCACGGCGACGACCTGCCGCGCGGCCCGGTAAATCTCGTCCATAGCCCAAATATGCAGCGCCTTGTCAGTCTCGTCGTCCTAGTCGATGCATTCCTGGTCGATCCACATGCAGCGCAGGCCCTGCATCGCGGCGTACCCGATGACCCGGTCCAGCACATTGACAGGCGCGCGAGCCAGACGGACCGCCCCGTCCGACGTGGCAATGGTGTACCCGGGCACTTCAGCTTCGTAGCAGCTCGGTGCGTCGACCGGTTGTTGCCAGGTGTATGACACGGCTAGGAAATGCGTGCAGTCTGGCAGCTCCCCTGGAGCCGTTAGTCTCAACACGGGTCTGCTGACTGATGCAGGGCTTGTAGCGGAGCGTCTATGTGCACTCTGGAAAGCTGGCAAATGTCGGCATCGGCAATCTTCACTCCAGAGTGGGCTTGGTGATGCGGGCGCCGCGGAGGCTTCCTTGTATCGCGGGCGGAGGCCCGGCGGCAGGAACTGCCACGGATCAGGCTCGCAGAGAGGAACTAGACCATCGGGACCAGGTCCTGATGAAGCTGTTGACGTATCATCATGTTGCAAGACAAGAAAGCGTAGTCGGCGCAGCACTGGCTTCGTGTCCTCCCGCTGGCGAGAAAACGAGGCTATCTGCATCATACATTCTCTCAAGTCCTTGCTTGTCCCGAGGATCTCGGTGAACGTCTTGTCGCGGTTCCCTGCGCTCGCCATTTGCAAGGGAACTGGCGAGCGGCAGGGTATGTTTCTCTCAATGTAGATAGGTGGCTTGAGGTTGAAGCAAGAGAGCAACCGACACAGGCAACACACCAACGGGGGCGCAGCTCGGCCGTGGCCGCAGCCTGCTCCGGCTTACGACCGTCGCCATCACCCCATAGCTAGTGATTTGGCTTGTTGACCTCTGTGAACACGTGAACACCTGAGGTCGTGACATTGTGGTCTGTGTCGGCACCAGGTTCACTGGCCGATCATTTAAAAATGAAAACGAGAGGTTGGACTCTTAACGTTAAAACACGATGGCGGGCGTCGCTGTTGCCTTGATCAGTGGATGAAAGTGGGGTTAGGGTCGAATACGAGCTGGCTGGTTTCGCATTTGGTACCAATTCGTCGTGTCGGACTCGCGATCATGTCAGACTCTCGCGCCTTCCTCCGACGCACTGCCGATCCCGTCTCCCTGCCAGTTTAACTTTCTTCTCACTTTAGCAACAGTTCCACATCATGTTGGCCTAGAAGTACAATTTCCTCATCTTAGTCCTTACTCCTTCCCTCCCAAGATGTCGAACGCGTAAGCACTCTCCTGCGTCGAGGGCCCGGCTTCTTCACTTTCCTCCAAGTGGGCATATTTTGCTAACGTTAACCCAGATTTACTATCGCCGTGCATTTTTTCCAGCGCCAGTTCCGCTCTCTAGCTGTGCCCACCGCCTCCTACGCCGGCCGCACCGTCATCGTGACCGGCGCCAACGGTGGCCTGGGATTCGAAGCCGCGCAGCACTTTGTCCGCCTGGGCGCGGCGCGTGTGATTCTCGCCTGCCGACGCACCGATCGCGGTGAGGCGGCAAAGGCCAACATTTTGCAATCACTCGGCTCGGCTACTTGTTCTTCAGCTGCCTCACCCGCTCAGCCGAATGTGGCTGCCCAAATCGAGGTATGGCCGCTCGACCTGAGCTCGTTCGCCAGCGTGCGCGAGTTTTGTCAGCGCGCGGAAAGAGAACTGCTGCGGTTAGATGTGCTGCTCATGAATGCGGCTGTGTTGAAGACGGAGGGGTTGGAGATGGCGGAGGGATATGAATTGCAGGTCACGACAAACGTCATTGCGACGTTTTTAATGGTGCTCATGCTGCTGCCGCTAATGAAGAAGACGGCGGTTAAGACTAATGTTGAGACGGTCGTCACGATTGTGTCGAGCGAGGCGCATTTCTTCGTGAGCTGAGTGTTCCTCATATCTTCAATCTACCTCAGCGTTGCTAACAGATTCTTGGGGCAGACCCATTTTGTTGAGCGAGACCAGCCGCGTATCTTCGAGTCCTTCCGCCCGGGCGGCGCGATGCACGAACGGTACGGCACCACCAAGCTACTCGATATCCTACTTGCGCAAGAGCTCGCCGAGCGGTTGGATGCGGCTAGCTCTGGCAACACCCCCGTCGTAGTCAACACTACCAATCCGGGATTGTGCAAATCCAGCCTGTTCCGAGACATTCCATTATATGCCCAAGTGATGCTGGGCATCGGCATGTTCCTGTTCGGGCGCTCTCTGGAGAAAGGGTCCAGAGCTTTGATGGCTGCGGTTGCTGGCGGAAGAGACAGTCACGGCAAGTATGTCGATTGTAGCCGGATTGACCAGCCGAGTCCCTTCGTCCTGTCCGAGGAGGGCAGGACCGTGCAAAAGAAGGTGTGGGGCGAGCTGATGGAGATTCTCGAGGGCATCGAGCCCGGCGTCACCGCGAATGTCGTCGAGTCAACGGGACAGAGTTTGTAGCTGGACGCTACTAGGCTTCCCATGGGGCAGCCCCATTCTTCTCGCCAGCCAGCACCGAACCTTGATTCTTCAAGAGTCGGCACTTCGGAGCGGTCCCTGTGGAGCCCGACTGATCCGCTTCATCCCCGGTGCCGTTGCACCCCACTTCCCCGCACCGGCCCGGGGCCCGGAGCCTCGGTTCAGGGAGGCCGTGCGGGGCCAACCAGCGCCCCCAAACTGTCTCCAACCTCCTGAACTGCCCATGAATCAGCTGGTGACGGGGAAGTGCAACCATCTCTCTCACGGACCAGGACTCAGTATCTTATATTTCATGTACAAATCACACAATATCTCTCTGCTCACGTCTTGATATTCACCCAAGTATTGTATTGGACACGCCCGCCCTTGTGCGTTCACAAGGTCGAAACCTCCAAAATGCCTGGTCCGCCACCTCTCGCTGGCATCAAAGTCCTAGAGTTCGCCGGCCTCGCGCCAGGTCAGTCATCTCCCTTTTGGCACCCCAATTACTCACGCGGACCCCTTTGACACACGAATCAACCAGGCCCCTTTGCCGGCATGCTCCTCGCAGACGCCGGCGCTTCCGTCCTGCGCATCGACCGCTCGTCCAACCCGTCTTCTCCACCCGCTGCCGACCTCCTCACCCGCCACAAGTCCTCCATCGCAGTCGACCTCAAATCCAACGGCGGCGTCGCTCTCATCCGCCGCCTCGCCGCACACGCAGTAAGTAATTCCAACCCCCCACCTCATCTCTGCTCCATGCAAACCTTATTTATCTCGCTCATCCACCCAACCAAAGGACATCCTAATCGACCCCTACCGCCCAGGCGTCCTCGAGTCCCTCTCTCTCGGTCCGTCCGACCTGCTCGCGATCAACCCGCGCCTCATCTACGCCCGCCTGACCGGCTTTCGCCGCGCGGGCCGCTTGGCCCCGCAGGCGGGGCACGACATCAACTACCTGGCCGTGTCGGGCGTCCTGGCCCTGCTCGGCCGCGCCGGCCAGCCGCCCACGCCGCCGGGTAACTTGCTCGCCGACTTTGCGGGCGGCGGCGCGATGCTGGTGCTCGGCGTGCTGATGGCGCTGCTCGTGCGGGAGAGGTCAGGGAAGGGTCAGGTCGTGGAGAGTAGCATGGTCGATGGGGCGGGGTATCTGGCCACCTTTGCGCGGCTGGCGGCGAATACGCCCGTCTGGGACCGGCCAAGGGGCGAGAACCTGCTGGACTCGGGGTGTCCGTTCTATGATGCGTACGAGACGGGGGATGGTCGGTGGATGGCGGTCGGTGCGCTGGAGGAGAGGTTCTTTGCGGAGCTGGTGAAGGGGTTGGGAATTGCGGGGCAGGGGTGGGAGAATGGGAGGAGGCATGATCGGGCGGAGTGGCCAGCGCTGCGGAAGGTGATGGAGGATGTGTTCAGGACCAAGACGAGGGATGAGTGGGAGAAGGTGTTTGAAGGTACAGATGCGTGCTGTACGCCGGTGTATGAGTTTGCGGAGCTGCAGACAGACGAGCAGAAGGAGGGAGATCTGCGGCCGCCGGTGACACTGAGGGAGACGCCGTTGCTGGCGGTGCGGAAGGAGACGCCGGATGTTGAGCATGGCCAGGGGCCGGGTGTTGATGGGGAGGGATATGTTGGGTCTCCGCTTGAGCTGGGGCAGGGAGGGGAGGAGATGCTGAGAGAGTGGTGTGGTTGGACAAGGGGTCAGCAGTTTGAGGCGCAAGCCGGCGGCTTGGTATTGAAGGGTAAGGCCAAGTTATGACGGAACAAACGGTGTACTAACGTCCAGACCCAACATACAACCCAGACAGCCCAAAAAAAGCCCTCCGCCCCATCTATAATACCAATGTTTCAGGATACTCAATCATACTAACAATGACATGCTCGACTTCCATCGTCACGCGGTCTGGGCATGCAGTGACTGCCACCTCTCCCCCACCCCTAGGGTCGTGATTGGTTAAGTCGACCGTGGCTGACAGGACACAAAACGAGTCAACCTACGGAGACAGAACCGGTCAGCATCGCGTTGTGTGAAAGGGGGCAACCTGAATGTCCGGCAGGCATACCATTGCCAGGTCCACCCAAATCATAGCCTGCTCAGATGTATGCCGGACTTGGAGGCGGGTTGGGCGGCGGACTGGGCGAAGTATCTCGCGAATCCTGAGCCATGGCGGACCGGGATCTGCTGGGTCGGCGATTTGACTGCCCAATGGATATGGCCAGAGAAACACCGAGACCGTCGACAGGAAAGGCCCCACGAACTGTCGAACTTCGAGCTCACAAACGGTTGTTGCTCTAGACGGTGCTCAAATCAACAACATGACAACGAATGCCGCAAACTCTTGCCAGAGAAAAAAAGCCTTGAGATCTTCGACTTCATCTGCTGCGGAAAAGCTCGAGCTTATAACAAGACCAGGCCAAATCACACCACCGGCCCCGGGCACGAGCGAGCACACCGGTTGGCCCGGCGCGGCCAGCGTCGACTCGGACTTCCCCCTTCAGGGGCTTGCCAGAACAACTGGTCGGTCTTTGCTTCTTTTCCCGATGACCATGCATCTGTGCCATGCATGCTGCCGCGTCGCCAGGCTGGCCATCCGTGTCCATAAGAAGATGGCAAGGAAGCAAGGCTCACATCATTGTCAAACTGTTGGGTCCATCGAAAGGATTGTTACACGAAAAATTCAAGTTGTTTCTCTCTTACACGGAATCTGCCTTACATATATCATTCCTTTCTTATTCTCATCCATGTTTCTCCGTCTTCGACCAGCCCGCGGGTTTGGCGCCCCTTCTGCCCAGGAATGAGCCTTCCAAATTCGATATCGACTGCATGAACGGGGAACAGGTTTGTTCTTTGCATCGCAGAATCTGAAGGGAGCGCCACATCGCTGAATGCAGGCTGGCCGCGGCCGTCTCCAAGGCTCGAGCGCGGGATGAGGCGCGGCGGGAATAAGCAACAAGCCACTGAGATAGCGAGATGCTCCTGGGCCAGGTTCACCGCTAATTCGATCTGTGGCTGGCTGTTTCACCGAAAATCTGCAGGATAAGTCCAGGAGGAGTCAATAGGAGGGAAGACGATGAAATTGCCTTGAGGCTTGGGATACCAAAATCAACAACCCCTGATCCAGTCTCCGACAAGGAGCAGCCACAGCGCAAGGCAGACACTAGAGCATATGAAAACCAAAACCAGTACTCAAGCAATCTTCATTCCTAATCTACCAATGGTATCGAAAAAAAAAGGAACAAGGTGCAGATATGGACATCCGTCTACAGCAAAACTCCCTCCAGTCCCGATCCATCGTACCGCTTGGAATCATTCGCTCGCCCAGCACACATACACTCATTCACACTCACACGCAACTCATCGCAACCGCTCCCATTCAAAAACCCTCCACCATGGGAAAATAGGGTGCGCGTATGATTTGAGAGCGGAGCACACGCGACTCGCCGTCATTACCCACCACTTCCCTCACCCACCGCTCATTTACACTCCAACCCCGACCCCAACCCCAACTACCCTCCTCATCCCCCTTTACTGCACCTGCGCCACAATCTCGCTCGCGCGGCTGAGCGAGTCGACCATCTGCTGGCACTCCTTGCGGCGGCGGATCGTGTAGTCGCTCTCCTTAAGGAGGTCGTCGAGCTCGCTCTGGCGGTACATGTTCTCGAGCAGCTCCTTCTGCATCTCGTCCTTCGTAAAGCTAGCAGCAACCATCGTCGTCAGCAAACAGAAGGGCCGGAACAGAGAAGAGGCAAAAAGAGAGAGGAAAGAGAAGGAAAACGTACGAAACGAGGTTCAGCATGATCGCCTTGGGGACCATGTCGATCATGGTGCGCTTGACGATGTTGTAGTAGGATGAAATAAGCAGCTCTGTGGTAGCACATGCGTAAGTACTTATCCCGCCTTTCTCGGTGAAAACGACAAATACACTGCCCGGGCTAACTCACTGATAACCTCAACCTCAATACCCTCCCGCTCAGAGAGCGTCCCCGACGCCTTGAGCGTCGGCGGCGGCGGCTCCATGGCGGCGGCCTTCTTCTTGTTCTTGGCAGCGAAGAAGCTGCCAAAGAAGCCCGTGTTGGACGTGTCCGAGTCGGCGCCGGCCACCAGGGTCGGGCTGGCAGCGCGGGCGGGCGTGGCGGCCAGCGGCTTGCCGGTCTTGGGGTCGACCTGCACCGGCCGCGACGGGTTGTGCTTCTCGTTGACTATCGCCATGGCCTGTAACAGGGAGGTTAGCTGGGGTAGATGAATGAAGGGTTAGGGAATGAAAAAAGACCTACCCGGTGCCCGTTCAGGAAATCCGGATGCGCCGTGTTGATGTAGCACGACTCCATCGAGACCAGGTCTCGCACCAGCTTGTTGGTCGGTTCCATCGCCTTCTTGAAGAACGAAATGACCACGGCGTGGATCTTCTCCTTCAGCTGCGGGTAACGCCGGTACAACTGCTTGCCGAGGAGCTGGGTGAGGATGCGCACCAGCTCATCGTACACCAGCGACGCGCACTTCAGGCTGGGCTCCTCCAGCCGCTTGATCTGCTGCTTGACGATGAGCTCAAACGCGGTGGTGCCGACGAACAACGCCGGCGAGGAGCCGGACGAGTTGTAGAGGATGGTGCGGATGTCGACATCCTTGACCTGGTCGAAGGGATCCACCGCCTTGACACCGTTCGAGTACAGCTCGTGGAAGACGAAGCTGATCCTGGCGCCGCCCGACAGCTCGATGCTCGACAGCTCCGTGTTGTTGCCGTCCAACACGGTGCGCCACTCGTTGGTAAACTCGGTGATGATGTTCAGCACGATGTTGGCGCTGTTCCCGAGCATCGACGGCCCCAGCGACTCGAGCTCCTGTGTGTACTTTTGTAGCGAGCTGGATATGCGAGCCTTGATGTCCGGGAGCGTCTGCTTGATGTGCATCATCAGAATGAGGTTGAGCTTGCGGGCAAGGTAAGGTGTGCCGCAGTAGGAGCTCTTATTCCGGTACGCCTTGTGGTTCTCGAAGAAGTTCTTCTCCGCCTCGAGGGCCGCGTTGATCGGCTTCTTATTGTCGATATCCCGCTGGCCACGGTTCACCACCGGGACATAGCCCAGCCGCAGGGGAATGATGCGGCCCGCCAGGATATCTACCACATCGGTGCCCTCGTCCATCAGGTCGACCTTGGTGAGCACGCCAATCGTCCGCTGACCCTCGGGGTCCACCTCCCGGGCCAGCTTCAGGCCGTCCGAGTTCGCCAGATCGATATTAGCAGCCGTCACGGCAAGGATGATGGCGTTCGACTTCTGGATGTACTTGACGATCATGTCGCGGATCTGCCTCTCGATATCCCGCGGCTGGTCGCCGACGGGCACCCGTGTCAGACCGGGCAGATCGACGAGCGTGAGGTTGAGCACGTTGGGCGAGTAGATGCGCAGGTTGATCGGGGCGGGCGAGATGCCGGCATTCCGGCCGACCTTGGCCTCCGTCTCGCGGCTGATCTCATCGCGTATCTTGTTGAAGTCGAAGAACTTCTGGCCGGGGATGTGGAGGAACTCGCCCCACTCGTCCGTGTTGGCCGCCTTGTCGGTGCTGTTGGTGATCTCCTTCTCGACCCCGTTCGCCTGCGCCTGGCCTGGCCGGTTGATGAGCTGAAGAACGAGAGGGCGACGGGTGACGATGCCGGAACCGCGGGGTAAGCTGTGGCGTTGCGCGTGTCAGTGTATGCTGTGTACGGGAGCGATTCGTGGGGCAACCACGGCGGGCGGGCCAGGGGCGAGCACTCACAAATCGCGACCGACAATGTTTTCTAATACCGAGCTCTTTCCGCTGGACTGACTACCGACGACGACTATTTGGGGCAGATCGATCGGGTTGTTCACGCCGACGGTGGTGAAAACATCCTGGAGTTTGTTGACGAGCCTGTGTGGGGCAAGGGTCAGTCAGTGCCTGACAGTGACGCCCAAAGGCGCAGCAGCACAGCGACAAGGGCGATGAACAACGTACTTGATGAGGCCGGGGTCGGAAATGCCGCCGGGTGTGCTGAGCGACGGCGTCTCGGCCGTCATGTTTGCGGACTTGTAAAAAGCGGGCGTGTGTGGCTGCAGGTGTTGTACCGTTGGTGATCGGGCCAGGGGCGGGAGGCGATGGTTCGAGGCAGCTGCCGGCGATGGGCAATGTCGGGCCGCAGCGAGCGAAGAAAGGCCAGGCGGTGTGCACTCTGGCCGTCAGGACTTGGCTGTCCCGGCGTCGGAGGAGCAGAAAGGTCTCAAGAGAGCGCGCAGTCTCGGGATGACGGGTGGGAAGTGGTATGTTGAGAATGGCGGGAGTCTTTGACGGTTGAACTTGAACGGCAAGACCAGCCCAGCCCAGACCGTCCCGCTGCAATGCGTCCACTTACGTGTGTGGGCCCCACTGCGTCGCAGCCTCCCGCACCTGCGACGACGCAGGCCTCGCCTCTCAGCCGTGACTTGCACGTGATCTTACTTGCTGTGAGTGTCTCAGAAAGTTCTACCTGCCCCCAACAGCGGCACAAGAAACATCCCTGAACAACCGACCACGCAATGGACTTCACCACGAGATGGGATGGCCCTGCGGCAGTTGGCCAGCCCTGTGTTTGACTCGCGACCTGCTTACACCCATAATGTATCACGAGATACAACTTGCGCTAGGTGTGCGGACCTGCACAGCACATCGGCTGTCACATTGGGACGCGTCAGGGTCCAAGAATTTTTCTGCCTGGACTCCCGTCGTCGTCAGTTGAAGTATTCGTCATGCGACGCCTTGCGGTGACGCCGCCCGCCGGGGTTGTCAGCAATGTCGCGGAGCACGCACACCGTTGCGCGGGTTCACTTCTTATCGGAACACAACGACTATGTTGGGGTCTCTAGTCCTCTTGCCTGTGTGTATAAATTCTATTCGTAAGGCAGCCAGGCCCAACGCCCGAGACATTTCTTACACAGCGGCTTCTGCAGCAGTGCAGACCTGGTACAGCCGCAATTCCACCTGGTCGTCTGCAATCCAATAGTTAGTCATTACATACAAGTTCCGCCGCCCAACAATGAGAGCAACTTCAAAGAGCTTTCTGGTCTACTGTTCGCCCTTGCTCCCCTTAAACCATACAGCATGATTCGGTCCGACCTCGGAATGTGCGGTGTCGCCTGCTTGTCTGTTTGCTTCCCCCAGATCAACCGCCTCGGGTTGGAGCAAATGGAAAGCAATACGGTAGTTCGAATGAAGAGCGATAGCTAGTCTCCCCTGTAGCATGTTATATCAATGCACCGGCCTTGTAAAATAAAACCCTTGGTGACTCCCACCCCCAAGTTCGCCGACCCCATGCTTATGACCAGCCGTTGCAACAACCAGCTCCGTGTACTGTGCGTATGACACTGCAAGCAAAACTTCGGAGCAAATCCATGTAACAAGGTACTCCCACCACTGTTGGAAAAAAATATCGAGTTGAAAAGGTCCCTTACGCCTCTTCCGCATCGCGGTTACCGTTGCTAGAGCCGCGCGCCGTTCCGTTAGAGTGCCGCTTCGCCGACGGCAGTGCCCGGACGCGCTCCCTATTCGACCAGCTAGAGTAAAAGACATGTCAGTGACTCGGAGATTCTAGCGTGGAGGGAGGGCTATGAAAAGCGTCCAAACTCACATCCGAACCATGCCGTCGTCGCCCGCCGTGGCAAACATGCACGGGTCACGCGGGTTCCACGAGACCGCGTTGCAGATGGGGTGGTGCGCTTCGGCCTCGTGAACGAGAATGCCCTTCATCTTGTGCCAGACGAAGACATGGCCATCTGCAACACAGCAAAAAATAATTGTTAGCACATACCAACAGACCACATCAACGATCCCTCCTCTCAGGGTCAAATCAAGTAGACTGTCTGCCCGCACTCACCTTCGCTACCGCTGATGACAAAGTTCTCGTTGGCGCCCCCAAAGTCGCTCCGGATTGTGTACTGGCCACCCGTCTGGCCGGTATACCGCTGTACCGTCTCGCGGGTCTCAATATCAATCAGCAAGGCCTCGAAGTCGGCCTTATTCACCAGAATGTGGCGGGAGTCGCGACTGATGCGGACGCAGGTGGCACGGGCGCCATTGAGGGCGAGATCGTAGACGTGCTCGCGCGTGGCGAAGTCGTAGACGTGCAGGCTGCAGCGGTCGTCCATGGCCACCAGCCAGCGCTGGTCGCGCGACAGCGCCACGTCCTCAGTGCGGTGCTGCTGCTTGGCCCATGAGTAGACGCACTCGCCCAGCAGGTTCCACTGGCACAGCGACTTGGTCTTGTCGAACGACGCCAGCACGAACGTGTGCCCGTCGTCCGTCCACGCGCAGCTGCTCACCGGCTCGTCGAAGCCGCCAAATACCCGCATGCATTCGCCAGTCTATGGCACTCTTCAGTAAGCAGCCGTCAAGCTAAGAAACTATCGAGGTGAGGAGGACGGCGAAGACTCACGTCGGTATTCCACAGCTTGGCAACACGGTCCATGCCGCAGCTGATCAGTAACCTGCTGTCCGGTGCCCACGCCACGTTGCCAACCCCAGCGCCAGGATGCCCGCGCAGGTCATGCAGTAGCGTGAGGTTCTCAACGTCCCAGATGCTGACCGCCTCGTCCGATCCGCAGCTCGCCAGGCGCCGGCCGTCGGGCGAGAAACTTATCTGCCAAATCTCCTCAGAGCTCTTCGACGCGTCGACCCTAGGGCTACACAGCTCGACCAGAACTTCCGCGGGAAATTGGCTTCTGTCACACGAGTGATCCGTGTAGAGGGATGGCGGCTCCTCGGTGGTGTGGTAGAGACACCTATCCACCTGGCTGCGCTTCACGTCGTTCAGCAGCGCGGCGAGCCGATGCTCTGGAAGCATGACTGACGGAGATATCGACTCTGCACAAGCGGTCGTCAGCCAGAAAGGAAACAGCATGCAGATGTTGAAACAGACTGGTACCCACCTGAGAGTTGTTCTAGTAAAACCTGCCTGGACCGGCCATCCGCACCATCCCAGTTTGCCCGACTCCGGAGGTCCTCAGCGTCCTGACACATGAGGAACCTCGAAAGCAGATGGAGCGTCTGGTGCTGGTCCGAGCACAGCGGCGAGAGCTCGTTACGCAGCACGGTCAGGGCCTGTGACGTCTCCCGGCGCTCCAGGAGCTCGAGGAACTTCTGCTGTCGGATCTGAGATCTCATAGTATTGCGATCCGCCCCGGGGGCCAGCACGAGACCATGCCCCGACGGCGGCTGGCCTTGGCCGGACCTCCGAGCATTTTCCCTCGAGAGCAGCTGCTCTGCCTTGAGCCAGTCACCGCCGAGCACGGCATGCCGGAAGGCCACCACGTCCGGGCTCTCGACCTGGAAGCCGCTCTCCTCGGCAACGCTGTCTGCCGCCGCGTGGTAGCCCAGGTCGTTCAGGGCCTGGATCAGGATGCGCGTGACCTGCTCGCGGTTGTGGCCCATGTAGTCCTCCCGCGGGGCCGCCGCGGGCCTCCCATTAGGTCTCGGCCCAGCCGACGGGAGCTCCCCTGCGGCTGCTCGGGACCCGTTCGACGACAGCCGCGCGGCCGCCCGAGTCGACGGGTCCCCGTTCTCGAGCTCCGCCAGCATGCTGCCGCGGCGTCTGCGCTTGGGCTGCGAGCGGCTGTCACCAGCTCCTCCCGATGTATGGCTGACTGCTCCTCCCTCCTCTGCGTCCTCAGACTCGGCCCTGTGTCTCCTCCCGAGTATCTGGGCTGGCGGTACGGACGGCGGCGATATCGTCGTGACTCGTGAGCCGGAGCCGGAACCCGGGGGCGGCAAGGCACTGGGCGCAGAGGACGGCGGGTTCGAGGGATGCAGCGGAGGGAGCTGCGTCGGCGGGATGGCGGGTTGGGTTGGCGCTAGCGTAGGAGGGGAGGATGGGTCGTCGGCGGCGGGTGGGATATGGATAGAAGCTTGGCGGGGGGGTTGGCCTGCCACGGCGCCAGAGTTCGGGGTCTGCGGGAACGGAGAGCGGTCCCGCAGACGACAACTGTGTCGGAGGAGGAGGACTGTGTGGTTAGGTCGTATACCTAGCAGTGGAGCGTCGGCGGAGTCGATGATGGCGTTGGGGCATCAAGGACTCGATGTTGGAAAAGCGGTGGTGCCGAAGAGCTGGCGTCCGATCGTTGGCAGTCGACGAGGGAAAACACAAGGGCGTCTCCAGATTCGAGCATGGAGATGCCGTCACCACGGAGTATTATTGGTGCAGCTCGGGTGCTTGGTCTGGACGTGCGCAGAGCCACTGCTGCTGCGTCACTGATGATGAAGCACGCAACTGCCGGTCAGGGTCTGGAGCTGTATATCGAGTGCTTTGGCCTTCACGACGTCGAACCGTAAAGAGAAGGAGTTGGTTATTGAAGTTGAGGTCGCAGAATCAAACCATCCGCTATGTTGCCTAATGTAGGTAGGGTGATATACGAATCTGTTCAAAGGCAGCAGGTAGGCAGGCAGCGTCCGACGTCTCATACAGACGACCTTCCTGACCACTGCACGCCCATGCTGGTTCGCCAAGGTGGGTGGAACTTGCAGCGTCAGTTGCAGCTGACCGACCACCTCCCAAGCCCAATCGTGCAGGAGCTGGAATGCCTGGCTCGCCTGGGTCGTGCGTCCCGCTCCGGGCAGGCATGTGTGTGTTGGCGGCCACCGGGGCCTGTGCCCGTGGACGGGCCCACAGCAGCTTATCCGCCAGCGAACTGTGCAACCTCTCGGCAGGGGCCCACCTGAAGCGATGCAATGGTCTCCATGTCGGGTGCAAGCTCACACCCATTGACCAAAAAAACCATCTCACTCTTATGTTTCTTCTTCCTATAACTACCTACTTCTAATCCTATTAGTAATACTCCGTATGGTACATTTCCCTTGTTTTTCTTTTCTCTTTATCCTCATGAGAACTGCTGTATGTGAAAGTCGCCTTGCCACCGAGTAGCTTGGTATACCATTTTTTGACAGTGGGTGCTAAGTAGCTCATTAACACTACCGGTTACTCCTGAGTCTTACATGAGCTTGTGCAGCAGTTTATGGTAAGATAGTAGCCTTTAGCTTCTCGCCTGCTGGTCCCATGACCTTGACGAACAACGAGCGACGCAGTCTCGATCTTCTTATTTCCCCTGGCTCTGCTCTTCCCGCACGCATACAAAACCATGAGCAACACTGCGGAGGCCATGCTGGTCTCACATCGGCAACCTCAACCTAACGAGCCGAACGCGAGCAGCAGCCTGAAACAAACACCATCTCAGTTACACAAATCACACTGTGATGTCGACCACTAGGAACCCATGTTTTCTGTTGGGTATCTGACGGTCTCCTAGCAGTGCATCACATCTCTGTGTCGCACCGTTGGATAACAAACGGACGACAGGCGGGGCCGAGCAAATGTGTGATATCGGTTGAACTTCCGGGTTGTCCGAACGCGAGCTGTTGTAAGACGTTGAGGGGATGTTGGTAGTTGCGTGTTCTCCGCCCCCTTAACGGACCCCGGAGCGACTGTCGAACTGCTTCTATATCAAAACCATAAAAAAAGAAGCTTTGGGAACGCTGAAAATGCTGAACAGGAAATAAGCAGGTTGTCTGTATGTAGTCAAGCGACTTCTCATGCGTCCATCTCCAAAGGGCGGATGCTCCAGCAGGTGTTTAGCGGGAGGGATATTCTGACCGAAGCCTGCAGCGAGTGGTTTGTGAAGCTCCACGCGGCCTTCCAGAACCCTTAAAGGTCTCTGGTTGCCTAGTTGCTGACGGAGTACATGCCCAGAAATGATCTGGGATTGCTGCTGGCGCAGTGCGGCTATCTTAGCGAGGGTGCCATGCCCCTTTGCGCGGCTGCGATGGTCTGGAGAATTGAAGCTGTCTACGAGCTCAGCCTCATCCATTAAGATCCCAAGCCCCGAAACGTTCTGGTCGACCAAGATGGGCACATGAAACTTGCGGAACTTGATATTTCGAAGCGTTCTTGCTGCTGCCACGACGTTCCATACGGCCAGCAGCTCGCTCGGCATCTCGCCATCCGCCTCTACCATGACCACTACTTCATTTCATGATCGACAGCGACCGTGTCGACAACGAGGAGAACCCTAGTGGGTTGGAGACTGACGTGACGGGGGTTATGTATACGTACACTTCTTTGAAGTACATAGTCAATACAATTTGTGGCAGAGACATCTCGGTGAGCGGTGGGAGTTATCATGTGAGTGCCACACGCAAGCCCCCTTTTCCTATTTGAAACTCGTCAGTGGCCACATTCCAACCCATCACTGAAACTTTCAAGTCCTCGTAAAGGCTTTACCCTTCTTTGGCAACACCCGCTTTGCCACCGAGGACCAGGTCGTCAATACCAGAAACGCTGATGACGCCTCCTGACTGATCTGCAGCCAACAACATCATCCGAAGGTCCGTCTACTCCGCTCTCATTCCTGTCCGCAAGCACCAGTTTCACTTCTTCCAGCGCCCAGTCCTTGTACATGACCATTCACCCAACTTCAACCCACATCAATGCAACCCTTTCCACTGAAACCTCCCTCCCCTCCTGCTCAGGGGCACGCAGCACAGCCTCCTCGAGACGAGGAAACCCGTAGCGACTGGAATAGTGCCGCCGAGGTCAAGGCGCACCGCTTCTTTGCCGGGGTCGATTTTGACAGCTTGCACTGCCGGCCTACGCCATTCGTCCCAGTCCTCGTGTCAGACGTTGATATGGCGCGTTTTTTCCGTTGACAAGTTCTCCTCAACATGGCGATCGTAAAGAAGGGTCCATTGATTGAGGGTTACAGCTTCACGAGTTTTGGACCGCATCTTTTCTCTCAGAAGGTGACAGGCTGTGGAGTGTTCAGGTGTGTGGGTGGCGTTGAAGCACAAAAGGGGGAGATCGGAGGGTGATGTTGTTCAGGGGCTGTAGCAGGTGTGCTGAGGATTTGTTGAGCAACCCCTTGGCGTAGACAGTTGGCTCTTGCTGTGGTCTTCGTTCATAGGTCTCTTGTCCGCAGGCCGACCTTGGAGTTGAGGAAGAGCTCGCTACCTGTCTGGCGCGGCTGGAAGTCCCGAAGTGTGATCCATTCAGGGGCTTGGCTCATTCATTCTGTATATGTCAGCTCTTACCGGTTGCCGGGCTGCGGAGACCGTTTTCTGTGAGCGTCTGGGCTTCTAGCATCTAGCCTAGAACGTACTCTTAGCATTGATTTGCTTACGAGGCGACTGCTATCGAGCGTGTTGCACCTAGCCGAACTGTCAAGTGAGGTAGGTCACTTTGGTGTTTCAAGAGCACATCAGAACCATCAAGCACCTGTGAAGGCTACTGCATTCCCTAGGTAGTGCATCACAGCATGGGATGCCGTTGCTATCATAGATGTGGCGGTACGGAGTAACGTGATGCAGCGAAGGTTCCCGATTGCCGATCAGCCTTGTGCGCGCTGCGCATTTACCCAGTTGGATCACTTACTGAACCAATTCATCAGAGACCCGTTTCAAACCATGGTTCTGGGACCTGCAGAACGCAGCACATATGTTGGACGAAGTACGATCCGCGCCAACGCCTTTCGGGCTGACGTTGGCTGATCTCGCCATCACGCCTCTTCTTGTTGGAACCGCTCGGGCGATACCGTTCACCAAGTTGACGCCAAGGTAGTCGAGGGTATCGTGCCCATCGGACCTGTCTCCGAGCTTGGGGGAGTTGATCCCGGCGTTATTATGGGTCCCGTGGTCTCGATAGTGCGTTGGGGCTCCAGCTGGGATTGCACCGGCGGACCCATCAAATCTCCGGTTTGCAACCCTTTTGGTACATGCTGCGTACGCAGTAGGTAGTAGATGGTCGATGTTGGGTGGCATCGTGAGCTGACGAACTTCTCCTACTAGTCATCTCGGCCTGCCATCATGGCACACATATCGGATGAGGTGAAGGTCTGTGCAAGACACCAATCTCCCGCGCCTGGTGCCAACGATATCACGTCAACACATGTCAGTGCGTTGCGGAGTTCGCAGCCCAGCTGTCCCTGGAGGATCTAGCGTGGCGTCCCACGGCCCGCCGCCCAGGATCCGGGACATCTTGTCCGCCCCTCAACGTGGTGATTGGCGGCTATCTTTGCAGCGGAAGGAACCGTGATCTTGGGAGCCCGATGTGACGACGCACAGGGAAGCGGCAATGCCATGACTAAAGCCGGCTTTTGCCCTGTCTGCTAGCAGTACGGAATACACTATAACCAAATCCATTTCCTTTCCCGTCTGTGGACTCACAGTAAAGTAAGACGGGTCCTGTGTGCATAGTACGTCGTCGGCGGTTAGCAGTTCCGAGCCATGCTGATAAGGGCCCGCCAAACATCAGCTGCACGGATTGGAGAAGAGCCTGTCTCGGCCCATTCAAGGGGTCATTGGGTGTAAGTCCGTGTGTTGCCACGCGCGACGAAAGGGGAACGCCGATATATGCTGTCCAGAGAAGGGCGATTGTGCCAAAACTTCCAAGCTGTCACCGCCGTGGCTAGCGTTAGAATGTCTCCAGCTGATCTTGTCGTCGATGGGGCGTTGGAGAAGCCTCGGCTCGGCCTCAGCCGTTGCGCACGGGGACGGTCTTTCATCAGAGCTAGAGGCAGCACGGGCCGTATGGCCTTTGCAGATACTCCGACAACATCAAATGGCGATGGGAACGGCCACCTGACGACAGAGCTGATGAAGAGCAAGCAAACAAACCATGTCGGGTTGTTATCCAGGTGCAGCGCAAAACACGACCCGATGCGAAGAAGCTAGGGGAGTCCAGGAACCATGAGCAGCTGCCGGTCAGACCGGCTGCGTAACTGGAGTGCTGCTTAAACTGCGCTCAGGAATGCTTGTTGTCCTGGCCTTGGCAAGACGCATCCCACAGTCACAGGTGAGAAGGTGACAGGCAATGGCGCGCAAAGTAACATGCGCCAATCACATTTACAGCAGCACGATGCAGGTGATGGCTTCCCCAACCTCACCATCGGCAGCCGATAAGCAACGGCAGGGAGCGGCTAACGATGCAACAGCCATAGCTGTGCATGGGGCTTCCACCCGGAATTATCCCGCCGATCGCCAGACGCGGCATGCCGGAGGGGCAGGATCGGCTGTAACTTCGGTGATCGACCTTCGGGGTTCGGGATCGGTCGCACGAAAGAGCATCATTGCTGTAGCAAATGAACCTCTGGCGACGCGCTCTGTGCTACGCTGCAAGCAAGCAACTCTCCTCACAACACCTGCCGGCAGTCAGCTGCTCCAGTGCTCGGTATGGCCCCGCCAGCTGGGGTGCAGTGTCCCTCTCCCCTCACGGCCTCGTGGTACAAGGTGGTTCATGTCCCTTGCATGTGCAGTTTGGTAGTAGGGCCCGGCGTCGGTCGTATTGGCGGTCATGTCTCGGATGCGGGACACCGGAAAAGAAAGCACATCACACCCGGCGCTATCAGGCCCGGAGGCCAGGTTGCGTGCTTGCTGATTTCCCGACGGCTCAATATGCCGGGTCGTCTTGCGCGCATACCTTCACAGTAGTAGCGAGGTAGAAGCGAAGAACCGACGTGAGGCATGACCTGGCTGATTACAGGACAACCATGTCCAGATTCGGCTGGTTAGGAGCCCCGGCGTGCGTTGAGGTGGCCGTTCTGTAAGCGGCCTTGGGGGAAGAGGTTTTGGCGCCGCTGTATTGCAGGGCACCGCCGTTCGCATGTCTTCTCTGCCGTTCAGGATGACCCAGCACCTTTCAGCGCCCGATAGTGTCAACATTCAGGACGGCCCAAGCACGCCAGCGCTAGCCGGTTGAACTGATCGTCCAGACCGCTCGCTGCAATGTTGGCCGGAATAGGAGAATTGTGGATCTGCGAATAAGGTGTACTTGGTATGTGCTGAGTACGTGCGTGTACCCTCAAAGTACTGCGTAAAGCAACTGGGCCGGCAACGTCTACTGTGATATTGATTAGTGCAGCGCTGCAGCGCGGCCAGGTTACCGAGCCCTTCCTGTACGAGCAAGCCGCTGTCTCGGCAGGTGCACAGCACGCCCGATGGCCCAAGACTCCCATGGCTTTGCGGTCAACAAGGGCCTGGGGTTATAAGACAACGGGACGGCACGGGCACAGGCACAGGCGAAACAGAGCTGCAGCGGCTGTTTTCGATCAGGGGAGGCAAGCCCAGGGGGGAACGGCCATCTTTCACAGCAGCCGGCCCGAACAACAATGTTCAGGGGCCACGTCACGGCCCCTGCAACTGTGGACTGTGTACCTTGTGGGATGCTCGACCTGGCCTCCCCCTTTCTTTTGCTTTACGCAGCACTGGAATGAGGTGAACAGCGGCCGTAGCTAGTGAATAACCAGGAGCCAAGCGCGGAAGTCAGCGGCGGTGTTGACCGTACCTGGAAATCGGGCTACCTATGATCAATCAGTTTGCAGATGCACGCTCGTTATTGCTGTGGGAGGTAACAGGACGGACGGACCCCACCTTGTGACACCAGAAGACCCAAGAGCCGGCCCGCGAATGATGGACGATCGTTGCCGGGTACCTGAATGGAGATGCGGTCAGCCGGTTCACCGTTCGGCGGAACGGTGGTGGCGCTCCTGATGAGACTTCACTTTGCAGGACACAGAGGCTGCTGCTGCACGTACTGCGTATAGTGGTGCAAGGTGATGCCGATCTAGGGCAACCGCTTCTCCCGATTCAGGGGCAAAAAATCCGGGTTGGCCTCTCATTTCTTTGCTTCTTTGCCTCTCTGGCGGTCGGGCTTAGCAACCATCCTCCTCTGGGTTTAGTCTGACGCTCGACAGATGCAGGCCAGGTCTGCTCAACGCTCGCCATTGGCGCGGTGTCAGACGATGCATCTGCGGGTTTTGTGGTCCCCATCTCACCCATGCAGGGCCGGCCACATGGTTTTGAACAAGGGTGGCTCAGACCAACGCAGGTTGCGCGGAACGCTTCCATGCGAACACGACAACTGGCATCCGTCCAAGTGCGTCCGTTACAAGCGCACTACTTGTACACGTGTAGTCGCTTGTCGCCGAAACCCGAAACTGACTTGACGGGTTCTCCTAACCTCCTTAGACGGGACGTGAGGTCCTGGAGGGAGGTTCAGCAGTGCTTGTAGACTGCACGACATGTAGTGTCTCCAGAGCTGCTATTCTTGGGTCTTCCCGTTGCTCTGTACGCTAAGGGGGCGCTTTGGTGATGGAATGCAACAATACGTTTTGGCGTGGGGGCTTCGTCTCGTTGGGGTGTCGCATCTCGCAGAACGACAGATTCCGAAACCAGGCACGTCGGTTGGCGGGGCGCAAGAACGGCAGAGCGGCGCCGGCTACGACGGTGTAGAGTTGCATTTGGCTTGCGAGCCGACATGGCGCGCCGACATGGCGCGCCGACATGAAGCCTTGTGGTTGCGCCTGCTACGCTTTTGTTACTAAGTAGGTACGCAAAGCACTGCGACTGCTTGAGAAAGTTGCTTGGGAATGCTAGTGTGTTACTTACCTGACTCTTATGCTGTGTACTTGGTACACTTCATCCATCCATCAATCCATCCATCCAGGAACGCGCTGCGGGTTGCTTCCATGCCGCCCAGCATTCCCAGCGCCGAGTTTCCCGCGAGCTTGGAATGAATGTCCGACCCCTGCCTGCAATGTACCGTCGGGGTCCAAGCTCAGGCGGTGGTTAACGCACGCCAACCCATGTGCCAACCCGGAAACACCTTAGCGGCGTCGTCTCTGCGTGCCGCAGCTGACGACCCACCCCGGTCGATTAGCGACCGCGCAGGGGGTTCGCGGGACCTGAAGGACCTGGCTTCCATTTCGGGCTCGCTCAAGCGGGCGGAGAAAGGGGGCGGTGGTTTGCGTGTTGTCGGTGTTGTTCGACTTCGACGGCACAGGACGCTGCGCTTGAACCACGTCCTTCTGGAGGGAAAACGAGCAGATCCGGTACCATACGGTCCGTGCTGTCGTACATCCACAGTCTCCAACAAAGCAAGCCAGGACAGTAGGGGATCCAGGATGACAGCTGTTGTGGAAGCGTACATACAAGTAGATGCGACGACGGACGTAAGGTATCAGTCACAAAGAAAGCAAGGGGGAAAAGAAGGAAAAGAAGGAATGAAGGCAACGGATTGTCCCGTCAAGATCCAGTGGTGGAAGGATCGGTGAGGATCAAGACGGTGGAAGGAGCAGCCTGCAGTGGAGATGCACGCAGTATGTACTTGCCCAAGTCGCACAAACAATCAGTTGCGACCGGTGATTTCAGTAACACAGTAAGTGAACGCAGGCAGTCCTGGTCAGCTCGCTGCATCCCGGCCACGACCCCACCATCCTGGAGCTGCTTGGGTGCGGAATACACCGTCCACCGTTCCTTACCTGCATGCCTGGCTGGCCCCAAAGTTCTCCATCGAGTGCAGCTGCTAACGTTAGCGCACGTCTTTTATGTCGAAAAGGGACCTTAGCTCGACTTGGCGCGCGCTGTGCAGTCCACATGCTCCAGCGAGGGCGTTTTTTTAATCTTCTTGGGTCGCCCGGGTTGCACTCCCGGCCGTCATCATCTTCTGTTCTGTACAACACACACATTTGCCTGTGTGACACTCACAGGGCCGAGCTTTTGAGCTTCAGTTCCCCTTGTGCTCCTCCTGCACGTCACGCCAGAATCGCCACCCTCGTCTTCACTAACCTTCTACCTTGTCTTATGGTTATGACGCGCGTTTGATATTGTGGAAGTTAGATCGGGCGCCTTCTTCTGTTCGCCTCAGACGCTCAAAGGACAACGGGCCGAGGATCCTTCGCCAGTCCGCGCCTCTCTTTCACCATGCGGCCCCTTTAATGGCTAATCCGTTCGACTCCCGCCGGCGGCCCGCACCCTTGACAGGGCTCCCATTCCGTTCTCCTTTGCCCCCCAGCCGACGAGGAAGCACCGCAAACACCATGGAGGGGCCTCTCAGCATGCCCCCCGACCGGGGCACCATCATTGGCAGAGCAGTCTGGAAAGTGCGTCACCCGCGCCCTTGTCGACGATGAGTGGTGCGGCCAATCCAGGTGACTGACCTGCCTACAGGTACGATACGTGGTTGTCGGAGGCGCGCACCGAGAGAATGCGCAGCCAGCGTCAGCGAGGCCGCAGGCCGCCCGCACTCCAGCTCCCAGGGAGCTCACAAAGGCGGGCCCCGAAGGCACCTTCCTTTCCATCTACAAGTCCAAGGTGGGTGTTGCCCGTGTTGCTCCGGAGGTCGAGGAAGCGCGGCGTAATCCCGAGTCCTAACCATGCGTGGCGGGCACAGGAGGATGCGGAGCCAATACAGCAGTACTCGATGAGTTCCATCGCCGAATGTGACGTCCAGATGCTGGCGCACCGGAAGCAGGGACCCGTCCTGCCGACTTTGGTCATCAGTGTGCTCCCGGACCCCATGTTGGATAAGGTCAGGAAGCGGCGTTCAAGCAGGACCACTGGCTTCACTGCGCCGAAGGAAACGGGTCCCACCACACTACTTTTCCGCTCCAGCGACGAGCAACTCACGCTCCAGGACTGGGCTCGCTTCATTCGGCCACTCATCCAGCCCGCGATGCCTGACAGGACGCCGCTGAGTCCGCTCACACCCGCTTCCCCGACCTTCATCAATCCCTTCGCGCCGAGGTCAAGGGAGCCTAGCGACGTGCAGCCGCCGAGGCCAGGTAGTGGATGCGGGTCTAGGCACAATTTCTCTCTGAAGAACACCAGCCAGACGCACGCCGGGCGCGATCGGCCCGTGACCTTCTCAGATTCTCCGAGCCTGCGCTCGAAACGGAGCGACCTCTCATCACAGACGAGCTCGATGAACACAATTCCTATGAGTTTTCACAACTATACCACGATGATCCCGGCCGACCTCCCGTCTCCCGCGACAACGATTGGGGAGTATCATGGGGAGTTTATTGAGGGTTGGACGTCTGCGCAGGGAAGGTCCTCGGCTCTTAGCTCGCCCATCAGAGGGCGTGACAGCGTCAGCTCACAAGCACAGACCCCGCTGCCGACGATACCAGATTCCGGTCCTGCGCCCGGCCCGCGGGAGACTATTCTCGATCGAGCCTTTCAGCTGCGTTGCATCCCCGGCTCCGAACGGGAGGTTCCTGGGGAGGAGAAACTGAGCTCCCTTGCTCGATTCGACGCCCTGATGCGGGAGATGGACGAGAAGCGGAGACAGCGCGAGGCTGAGGAAGCGAGGACAAGGCCACAGGCTCCCGTGCGCTCGGTATCCAGTGCACACGCCTTCGAGCCTAAAAGCGCGTTTGATGAGGACGACTCGGATTCGGATTCTGAACGCGACTCGGACGATGATGACGATGACAGTGAGGGGATCATCAGGGAAGTAGATATGGAGGACAGGTTTGGAGCATCGGGAACATCAGCCCAGCGGGCTCTGGACTTCATCGCCGCGAGATACGAACCGACCTCCCGGCACCAATTGCCATCGCGGAGCATCCGATCACCGCCGAGCTACAACCACGAGGCGCTCCTGGCGTTATCGAGTAGCGGAACACCTGAGCTGCGGCCTCAGACCGGCTACTCCAAGAACCGGAGCAGACCGGGCATGACCCAGAGAACGCAGAGCACACCACACCTAGCCACGATCCTGGCGTCATCACCGACGCCGCTCGACGACAGCACTGGCTTCGTGACCCGAGATTCCGAGGACGGAATCGGAACGTTCAGTTTTACCCCGGGGTCTCCATCTGCCGTGCACCGCAGCTCAGCTGAGCAGCGGCAGTCGGCGTCGAGCGTCAAGCGCCTCAGCTTCACCGAGTTCACGCGGCGGCTGAGCAGCACGAGCAGCCTGCTCCTGATGCAGACCAACGCCAGCGGGCCCGGGAGCAGCCGGGCGAGTCACAGCGACGTGGACCTGCAGCAGACGCCGCAGTCGCCCCCTCAGCACCTCCACCATCTGCATCCGCGGGCGGGTCTGCCAACACCGCTCCAGCAACAGCCGCAGTCCCCGGCGCCGAGCGAGCGCGAGCGGTGCGGCTGGCGTGGTAGCGTCGGCGTGTTTGGGGCCGGCGATGGCGGCTTCGTTTAGTGGAGCAAGACCGGCTGATGTCGCGGTGCCTGGAGCAAGAATTCAGGAGCACTGCACCAGCATTTTTGGGCATGGCTGCGCACCATCCAGTATACCTCACAGCAGCCCTCTGGCATTGCCCATATCGTCTCAAGCAGCCTTTTGTATCCCATCATTACGTTCAGTCCAGCCACAGCTGAGACCCTTTCTGTATTCGCTCAGCATCTTCCAGTGCTCACATTTTTGCACCACACCATTACCCTGCCCCATCAAGCCGACTTCACTCACTTCTCAACCCGACACAAACACTCATGTGACGATCATCGCACGGCCGAGAACGCTTCGCAAAGGCCCTTGGCGTTAATCGTAATTCCTCACACGTACCCCGCTGTCTTCCATCTGTTCTCCGGAGAGAACCTCGGTGGAAACATATGAAGCAACGTTTTTCTAGCTTTTGTATTATGCATACATCTTAGCCTCTTCTTTCGTTTCTATCTTGTTGAAATAATCTTGATATCACATTTCACAACTTGTCCCCAGGATGCATGAGCAGGAAGGGAGTGTGTTTTGCATGTCCTGTACAGCATCGTTAGTCCTCACATACATTCATACGTACACAAGTAGTGGTTATCTCATACCCAGCGATCACTGCGTCCTGAACCTTTCCATCAATGGATTGCGAGACGTCAAACAACTGAACACCTCGCTCGCTTTTCTTACACTTTCACAACCTCATCTATACGTGAGCCACATATTACTTGTACTTCAGGGATGGCTAGTTAGCTGGCTCCCTAGTGACCGCAACCTAACCACGCGGTTGGGGATCAGTGGATGCTCCCGTCCCGTCCGTCGGTCCCAACCCCATGGAACCGAACCCGAAGCCACCACTCACCGGCCCGACAGCATGGTCAGCTAAGGACGGTACACTAACGTAAACTTTTGTGAGTTTGGGTAGCCAGTCAGCGAGCTGGGAGAGCGGCCCGTGCAGAGAAAATGGCAAACATTGCCCGTCTCCATGGAACAGGATGCCATGGATCGGGTCAGCCATTCACTACGGCGCTGTCCAAGCCCACTCAGCCAGGGTGGGATGGTCCGTGCAAAGAAGGCGAGCAAACATTCCAACACACGACTTCCATTCCACGGGGTCGGGCTCAGCGCGACGGCGCCAACCAACGCCACAGCGAACCAACACCTGACTGTCATGTGAGCTGGTTTGTCTGTTTGTTTGTTTGCCCCGCTGCCTTGCAGCGTCCCACACCGCTGGGCTGGGTCATTGCCTGGCCCATGCAAGCCAGTCCATTCCATCGGATTCCATCGGGACAATGGGAGGGGAGCGAGATTGAGTCCCATATCCGAGGGGCCTGGGTTTGCTTGGTTGTCCCTCCCTCCCTCAGCCTCGCTTGCCTCGTCAGCAGCTGACATATACACAGTGCTGTTGCACTTACCAACTCCCTGTACCTGAAAAGCGGTGGGCGTCACGTCAAATTGTAGTGGACAAACACGTAAATGTAGGGGAAGCGGGAGGCCCTTTGCTGATAGCACGGCTAGGGTATTAAATAACATTGCTCTGTATCTTGACGCTCAGGTAAGGTAATGGAGAGAGTGACGACCAATCCATCAAGTAGCCCACAACAAGTTCTCCATTCCTCAGTAGCAATCAATGACCTCAAATTAATGCTTCTTCTCCTCAGGTACAAGTCAGACTGCTGCTATGTTATGCACTCTCCAAACGGACAGAAGCCTTAACTCTGAAGAACAGCAACCACACCTCCTTGTTCTGTCTATTCAGGTCTGACGGACTAGCAACTACCAGCACTTCATCAAAACAATTCCCATGTCTCCCAAACGCCCCGTATCGCAATCCTCCATTGACGGCATTATTTTCCCTTTCAACGATACCGCACGCGACCTGTTTACCCCTTTATCGCCACGCAGGTCCGGGATCGCACCCCGTCGCCAGCCCGCAACCCCTCGCCCCTCACAGCGCCGCCCATCGGGACCTTTTTACCCCACTGCACCTTAAGCCAAGTACGGCGCCAGCGCAGCCTTAGCCTCAGGCGTGAGCCGCTCTTGGACAAACTGCACAATCTTCCCGCGATGGCGCTCGTTAGCCTCCTTCATGTACTGCCCCACCCAGCGATCGACCTCCACAATACCGGGGAAATCGTCGCGGGCGCCGCGCTTGCACGTGTTCAGCGGGGTGAAGCCGACGCCGAAGCCGATATCGTCCACATCGGCCTCGTTGACAATCTCATCGCCGACGCCGGCGGCGACGCGCGGCGGGTTCTTAAGCAGGTCCAGCAGGTTGTTGCAAGTGAAGCCCCAGCCCTTGGCGTAGCGGGTCGCAAAGGCGGCCGACTCGCACAGCGTCTTGGTGTACGAGATGACGCCGAGCTTGCGATCGACGGGGCGGGCGAACTGGCCCGTCGTCGGCAGGATGACGGTCAGGTAAAAGGGCGTGAAGACGCCGGCCTGGACCGTCTCGGCGTGCTGGATGAAGAAGTCGGCGCCCAGCTTGGCGTCGCCGCCGGCCCGGGCCGAGACGAGGTGGTAGAGGCGGGCTACACGCGATTTGTACGAGTCGGTCGGGTTGCTTTGCAGCTTGCTGAAAATGAGAGTGACGATGGTGCCGAAGTACGGTTCCAACACGTCCCTGATGATCATAGTTAATACCTCAAATCCCTCAAGAATGGAACGAGGACGTAGTCACTTACGCAGGGAATGTGCCAACAATGGCCTCGAGGATATCGAATGCATTTTGATCCGTCTTCTTCCCTGCGAGGAGGCGCTGGAAGATGCTGAGGAACGGTTCCAGCTTCTTCTCTGCCTTGATCTCCTCTGCTGCTTTGGGGATGATTGCCGTGATGAACCTAGACAACGGCGGAACATTTCCTCTGGTCTCCCACGGACCAGGCGCAAGGACCGCATCGATCAACATCTTGAAGTCGCCAGGCACCTGACCCGAGGGGTTGAGCTCAAGAAGCAGGGAGAAGATTTGGAACACGAATGGCACGAATTCTAGAGCGCGCATTAGCACATCTCCAAGAGCCACGTCGAGGATTGAGCTCACCAGTCACATCCTCGTTAAGAATGGCCGTAAAAGGCGTCCATAATCGACTGAGCAGGCCTAAAGTTGGGGAGTCGCTGCAATACCTGCTCTGCGTCAGACACGAAAACACCGGATTCAAGACTGAGGGATCTGCCGCACCTGACAAGGGCACCAATTGCCTCAAAGTGGTAGTAGTAGAAGCGCGGATTGCTGGGGTTCTCCTTGACCACGTTCGTGATATCAACCAGATGGGTGATTACGTTGTCAGCGCCGCACTCCAGGATCCCTTCCTTCACGACGATCAGCACCCGCATGATGCACCTCATGAGGAACTCGTTTTCTTGGAGCTTGGTAGCCGAGCGGTCCTTCTCGATAAGGGCGAATAAGTGCTCCAGGAGATCCTTGGCATACGGCTGAATGTCGCTCCTCGGAAATAGGTGCTGACCCTGGTCATCGGTCAAAAAGAGGACGCGCTCCACAGCAATCGCGGCATAGGTATAGACAACATAGTTTGTGGAGCCGAGGTTTTGGATGAGCGGCCCGATGGCGCTGGCCCATTGGGCCTTGTTGAGCTGGCTTCGGAAGGTGTACAGATACTTGATAGCATCCACCTTGGAGATGGGCTCGCTCCCTGCGGAGAGGAGATCTGCCGCAATGTTTTGCTCAAAGAACTCGACGACATTGACGTAGCTGTTCACCGTCTTGACGCCGTGAGCAGCGGTGACGGCCCCCTTAGCGGCAATGGCGATGAAGAGATAAACGGCGGTATCTTTTGCCTTCCAGTCGGACTTGCCGGCGGCGAGGTAGTGATTGATGTACCGGAAGACCACCTGGGTGACGAGCATCTCGAAGCTCTCCAGCAGCTTCCGCAGGAAGTCTGTGGCCGCCCGCCTCCGCGAGTCGGTATCGGAACCCTCCAGGTCACGCCTGATGAACTCGATCGGCTCATCCTCGAACATCTCGATATCGGATTCCCTGAGCGCCACATTGGGCAGAATGACCTTCTCAACGATCATGCTCAAGATCTGCTCACTATTGAAGGTTTCTGCGTGACGAGGCACTGAAGCAACGGCGGTCAAGAATTGCAAGGCTTTGCTCGTGAGGATGTCGAATCGCTTCTCGGGGCCGAGTTTTGACAGCACGTCCCACACATCGTTCGTAAATGCCTGGACGTACTGGCCAAAGTCGTCGTCGTATTTGTTGGTGAACAGCTGGAGCGCATCGCAGATGTCGGATTTGAGGGTCTCGAGCGGCGTAGCTTCATCCTCCTCTCCATCGAAAACGGGGTTCGCATAGGTGAGGTACTTGTGCAACAGGACGGTGATGGGCTGGAGGTGCGTTTCGATGACGGGGGGGATATCCTGACAGGCAAGATCGTAGAGAATCCTTGTCAAGAGGCTCATGGTCTCGAGCCAGCCCTTCAGCGCATTGGAATTGTCCTTGTTGGCCTCGATTTGTTGGTCGGCGACCTGCGACACGACTGTCAGCGAGTCATAGGTGGCAGAGGGGAGCAATCAGCAGGAGCAGCTTACATTAAGCATCTGGATGAAGGGATCACCAAAGGTGCCGACGACGTGCAAGACCTCCCTGTTGAGGTCGTTGGACTGAAACAGGGGGCGCCACCGCACGAAGATGGAGTGTGCCACTTCCAATACGCCATTGGTGACCTTGAAGTCGGTGTTGGAGAGACGGCTGACGAGATCCTTAAAACAGGAGTGTCAGTTCAGATTCCCCCAGGCGGAGCTTCCCAGGACATGTGCGCCGTACCTGGGTCAGGGTGTCCCATCTCTCCCAGAAGTCCGAGTCAGCAATGATGCTGATCGCTTCGCCGAGCTGTGTCTGGATTGTGGGCGGGGACGAGATCATCAGGCCGACGAGCTCCTGCTTGATCGTCTGCACCTCATCCTGGGGCAGTTTGTAGTTGCCTTCTTCGTCCTAAGGCCGGGTCAGATCACCCGAGCTCCGTTATTCTCCCCTGAGATAGCTCGGTTTGGTGGCACGTACCACATAGTTATGGCGGATGAAGTTTTTGAATGCGAGTGCGGCGGCGAGGCGGGTCTTGAGGGGCTGCTCGCCGGTGCTCACGATGCTAAGCAGCGACAGGGAGTATTTCGGTTTCTTGGCCTCTTCTTTGAGAGCGTTCTCCGCTGCAGAGGCATGCGAGTCAGTGCTGCTATTCGCATGTTTCGTATTGCTGGTCAATGGGCATGGCGGGGTGGGGTTTTGCGTCTGTCAGGGTCGCATGCTCGATCGAGGCTTGCCTTTGCGGTGATGCTGTGCATCCAAAGTTGCGTTCAGCAGTCCTGCAAGATGGTCCAGGGGGGACGCCATAGTGAACAGGTCTTCCCGTGCAGAGGGGGTTGCGGCGATGGCAAGCTCACGGGGCTGGGGTTCGGGGTCGGCAACAAAACACAAGAAAAAGCAGCGGGCGCGGTTGCCAGAGCTATGGTGGATTCCCGTCTTTTCCCTTCTAGAAGCAGCAATCCTGGGTCAACAGAGGGGAAGCTGAGCTGAGAGGTGGGGCTGTCGCTGCGGCACCTGCCGTGCCAGAGGGGATGCCTGCACTCGATGGAAATGCGGGTTCCGCCTGTGGTCTTCAGTGGGCCGGCCACCATATCTCTTCACAGCTCTCCCTTCTATGTAGTCTCAACGGCTCACAAAACTGTGTTCAGCTTGGGTATTCTATGTGCCTGTTTCCCTAATTCCAGGTTGCCTTTGAGGCCAGCACCTGCATCTGCTGCCACCTCGGTAACTTGTATCGTCGCCGCATCCAGCCTTAACCGTCATGCCACGGCCAGTGTCCTCAAGCTCATCTAGGTACCTACCTACCTATCTTATACCGATTGCTTTATTTATCCACGATATTATTGCATTTGCCACTGCGCCACAGCCAGTTGTCTTCCAGCAGTGTTATACTTGTCATTCGAATACCATGTTGTACGCTACGATTACAGGTACGGAGTGCTGTGCTGGTACATGCTTAATTGCCCCACTGCCTGGCGAGCGATTGGCGGCGCGCTCACAGCGGGGCTGGCGGGGATTGTGCTCCCCCCTTGCGTGCGGCCCCGGATTCTAACTGGATGGACACTTCGTCATCCCGTCTTCGTGGTTGGCCGACGCAGGCCGAGAAACTCCCTTCGAACATTTTTTTTGAGAGCTGTGGCTTGCTACCTGCAGCCGAATGCCAGCTGGGCGATCGACGGGGACACGAGACAGCAAGATCTTGACCGAAATCCGAATCTTGGCCGAAGGAAAAAAAAAAAACGGACGATCGCGCAACGACAGTCCAACGCCGCCGGTGATGGTGTGTGGCCCTCAGCTAGGCGAATAGGCAAAAAACTGGACAGGCCCTTCCCCTCACCTGCTCCTCCGCGGCAGTGAGAGGGTCGCGTGGTGGCTGGTGACCAACTGACCTACAATTGGTGTCCTCCCTCCACCATTCCCTGCCCGCGTTGACGAGGGCGTCCTGCTTTCTGCCTGCCAGGCTAGTGCCTGATATTGGGGCTGCCCACCCTTGGATGCAGCAAGCGCTCTTGCGTGTAAGTGATGTCTCATGTCTCATGTCTCGCATCTCTTATCATTTCGTGTCGTCCCATACCTTATCGTCGGACGCCTATCTCGACCCACGCTTGCTTCCTGGGAGTACCTAGAAGTAGAGGCTTTGTTGAGAGCCACTGTGCGCTCTGCCCCGGTGGACTGGAGTCGCACCTCCTTCTCCCATTCAGCGAGAACGACGGCGGGGCCTGTCTTCCCTACCTCCCCGTGCCTGTTCCCTCCTCCCGCCGGCTGGCTGATTGACCTGAGCTTTCTCCCCGACCTGTCTGTCCTGTGTCCTGCATGCGGCTGCTGCACGTTCCTGCAGCCTCCTGCACGCTGGAACCACCTCCATATGGACTCGCGGCACCGGCAGCCGAACCTCGAACGTCGTCTCAAGTGCCTTGGGCCCCCCTCTGAGGCTTTCAATGCCCGCTTCTCGGCCATCTCGACCCCATAACCACCAATGAGCCGCTTGCTGACATGTTGCGGCGACTAGCTTCTATAGGCCAGTCGGCCTCGGAGGACCAGCGGCCCATGTCGCCCTCGCCCGGAAATGATCAACAACAGCAGGAAACGAAGGCCCCCGGCGGCCTTGCCGGCGTCTTCAAAGGGCTGGCCGGGGGCGGGAAGTTGACAAAGTCTCCTCCGGTGCTTCAGCAACCATTCGCTCCTCTCGCTGGCTCCCAGAGCTTCCCCGAACGATCCGATACCGCTTCGCCGCTGCCTACCGTCCACGGCCTGTCGTCCGAGCACGCCGAACTGTTCAGACGCCTGAAGAGGGGGCAGCTGAATGAGAGGGTTGCTGCTGCGAACTCGCTGCGTTATGCCATCTCCGACTTCCCCTTGAATCCCGTACGTGCCCTTGCAATCCCCCGTCCCCTGGTGCTGCTCCTGACTGCTTGGCTCGCAGGTGCGCGACATCTGGCATGCTGCGAAGGACTTGATCGACCCCGAGAATCCAGCCAGCGCTCGACAAGCTGCCTGGGAACTCCTCTCCGAGTGCATTAAGTACCCGGCTTCGACCGAGCTCGAGCGGCGCGAATACTTTAGCACCCTGACTGCTCCGACCAGCGTTGAGGACTTCCACCTTCAGTTGGCGGCGCTGGAGGACCTGACGAATCGAGGACGCAACATCGCCGGCTTCTACTACGAGATCTTCCCGCTGCTCAGCCAATGGCTACAAGAGGCTTACAAGGCTGCGAGGACCGCTCGGCGACAGGCCTCTCGTGGGCCCAGCAAAACATTTCGAGGGAGAGCCTTGGCTTCCGGCGAGGATAAGAATTTATCCCAGCTATTTGCTCTCCTCAAAGACGTCATCAAATTCAACTTCAAGTTCGCCACGGACGCCGTGATTGGGAATCTGATGGAGATACTGCTCAAAATCTGCATGAACACGAGCGTTGAAGACGATCTGAGGGCATGCATCAACGTTGTGGACGCTGCGGTCACATTCGGCGCGATTCCTATCGACAAGTTGAAGGACTGCATCCAGGTCCTCAGCTCGATCCACTGCCTGGTCCCGAACCTGCAGAAGGACTCGTGGCACACCATATCCATCATCTGCAGGTCCCACCATGGCCAGTCAACCGTTCGGATACTGCTGGACGTGTTGCGGACGTACACGACTTCGCCCGAGAAGGAGAAGGACAAGGACTCAGCTAGAGACGTCCGGGGCGCGCTCTCGGTTCTCAAGAAACTGCTTTCCAAATCCGCCGAAAAGGGATATCCAACAGTTCCGCTCGCGCTCCTCGTCGAAGGCCTGGAAAATGTTGCCAAAAGTAGCTCCACGAGGATAGCTACCGAGATACTGAAGCTGGTCAACTCACTGTTTGATGGCCGTGAGGGCAACATCAATGTCCTTTTGGTCGAAGAGCACTGGTCCCCCATCTTCTCCGTTGCTGCACAATGTGCAACGAAGACGGTCCACCAACCGCCAGCCGCCACTTCCAGCACGTCTTCTCTGTCGACGACTGCCAAGGAGGAAGGGGAGTCGGAGGACAGCGTGGCGCTCCAGCTGAGATACTTGGTCACAAGGATTGAGACGTTGCTCGCCCACAAAGACTCCGACTTCTTGCAGCGGGATGACTGCATGCTGTTCCTCACCCAAGTACAACAAGCCCTTCCGGAATCCGCAGCGGCGCTCGTGGTCTCGTACTTGCGAGAATCCCGGGCCTGTTTCCCATCGGAGGTCGGCTGGCAGGAGAATCTCGAACTTGCTTTGGACTGCTTCTATTTGAATCGCAATCGGGATCCGCTTACCCGACTGCGAGCCCTGGAGGTTGTCGTCGAGGTGTACGACTTTCTGTGTCTTGCAGAAGGCCTAGTCGACGAAGACTCGGTTGCCCAGCTTGTCCAGCGGGTACTTTCCGCACTCCCAGCGGAGGACAACAGTCTTGTTCTGCAGGACACGGTAGCCTTTCTGGTCGGCGTTGCTGGAACTGCGGGGGTCAGTCTGTTTGATGACATACTGGATGCCTTCAAGGGCGTCATCTCCAGGGACATGTCTAGACCATCATTGTCCGTCTTGGGAACCGCCGCTTCCCATCGGGCTGGCGCGTCGTACCCGCTCTACAACCAGAGCCTCACCAACGTGGTTACCAGAGGCTATGTCCAGATCTTCCTCCAGGCTCTGACTAGTGACGGTCCGAAGGCTATCAAAGCATACATTGCGCTCGTGCACATCGCGCGCGCTAACTCGGTCGAAACCGATGCTCGGCTTACGGCGATGAAGATGCTATTTCGGCTCCGCGCTGACTTCGAGCACCAAGTGTATCTCACCACACTAACTGAGAACGAAGCCCTCGCCGGGACGCTGTACAGAACAGAAACGTCACTCGCGCGCAAGCTAGCTGAAGATGCTGCGCAACCCCCCAGGTTATCGAGGGCAGAACACACTGGCGGGCGGCCCACGCGTGGCATCTCATTTACCCAAGGGCAGACGATTGAGAGAGGGGTGCCGGCCAGATCTGCTTCTACTCCGAAACCCACCATCCAACAAGGTCAGAGGCTGTGGTCGGTGCCCGACCCAGACGCTCTCCCCATAACTCCTCCGGCGAGGCCGAGCCACCTTCTCATTTCACACCACCACCACCAGCCGAGCGAACTGGACTCCCCTAAGAATCAGCCAACCGTTTTGGATATGGGCCCGTGGCTGAACGCGGTGATGACTCTCTTCCACCAGGGTTGCGACTGGGAAATCTACAGCTTCGTACTCGTCCATCTCCCGGCCCAACTTAGCAACCACCCTATATTCAGGGATTCGATACCCCAGATTCAGGAACTCCGTCGTCTGATGTGCGAGATGGTCCGATCGAACGCCTTCCAAGAGCCCCCGCATTCTTCGGGTCTTCGGCGCACCGACGTCGCCAACTGCCTCTTCCACTCGCTCACCATGATCGCGAGCTACCATCATCATTTCCAGAAGGTGGACGAGGACGAGATCGTGAGGACGTTCATGCACGGCATATCAGACAAGACGGCGAAGACTTGCATTCATGCCCTCTCGGTTTGCTGCCACGAGCTTCCCATGTCAGTGGGCAAGTCTCTCGTCACCATCCTGCAGAAGATGTCGCAGGTTATCACGCAGCCATTGGTGGCGATGCACATCCTCGAATTTTTGGCCTGCCTCAGCCGTCTGCACACGCTGTACTCCAATTTCCGCGAGGATGAGTACCGCATCGTCTTCGGCATTTGTTTCAGGTATCTGCAATACGTCCGCGAGAAGAAGCTCACGATGCGTGGCAGCATCACGAGCGAACCGGCCACCCCTAGCGTCGGCGTGGTCAATCAACCGGACTTCTTCGGTCAGCAAGCTGCCACCGATGACCTCCCTCAGTATGTCTATGCGCTCGCATACCACGTCATCACGTTTTGGTTCCTCGCTGTCAAGCTGCCTGATCGACCGAACCAGATCGGTTGGATCACCAAGAACCTATTCACAGACGTCGACGGCAGTGCGAGCAATGAGGAGCACGCGCAAATCACCCTGGACTTTATGCAGCGTGTCGCCTTCTCAGATGCTAGTGATTCCGCTCAGGACCCTCTTTTCAAGGACCAGTACTTTGGCGATATTCAAAAGAAGCGATGGATTATTGGCAACAGCATCGTCACGATTCGGCAGGCCACGGGATCGTCCTGGGCCGAGATCACACGCCGCTACCCGTCCGGCACGTCGTCGTATGCACTCCGCGTCGAGTTCACGCCGACGCCGAACATGCCGGCCCCCGACGGCTCCGACGCAGCGGCATGGGAAGGCCGTTTTCAGAACGGCATGACCATCTTCCCGAGCCATCTGCTGATGCAGCTGCTGGCCCCGATGCCTCAGATGTACGACCCGGCCATCCGACCTATACCGCTGCCTGACGACGAATTTGTGGAGCGGGCGATCCGTCTCTTCGATCGCAACTCACCAGTGGACAGTCACAAAGTGGGAGTCATCTACATCAAGCCAGGACAGACCGAGGAGGCCGCGATATTGGCCAACACGATCGGCAGCCCGGATTACCTTCGCTTTCTGAAAGGCCTCGGCACCCTGACCAAACTGAAGGGAGCCACTTTCAATACCCAAGGCTTGGATCGGGGGAACGACATGGACGGCCCGTACGCGTACTGCTGGCGGGACCGGGTCACGGAGATTGTCTTCCACGTCACGACCCTGATGCCGACCAACCTTGAGATGGACTCCCAGTGCATCCGGAAGAAGTCACACATCGGCAACGACTACGTCAGTATTGTGTGGAACGACTCCGGGCTGCCCTTCAAGTTCGACACATTCCCGTCCCAGTTCAACTCCGTGTACATCATCCTCACGCCCACGCCGCACCGCCCCTTCGTCTCGTCGCGTCAACAGCAGCAGCAGCAGCAGCAGGACGACCACCACCACCACCAAGCGTCGTCGGGTTTCTGCACGGTGCAGGTCATGAGCCAGGCGGGCTTTCCCGAGATCTCACCCTGCGCCGAGCCGAAGATGGTCAGCCTCCGCGCGCTGCCCAGCTTCGTCCGCCTGCTCGCCCTCAACGCCTCGGTCTTCTCCCTCGTCTGGGCCCGTAGTGTGGCCGGCGAGCACGTCTCGTCCTGGCGCGAGCGCCTCCGCCACATCACCGAGCTGCGCAAGCGCTATGGCCCTAAAGGCGGTGTCCAGACTGTCGCTCCCTCGCCCCCGCCGGGCGCCATCGCCGCCCCCGGCGGGGCCGCCGCTGCCGCGTCCTCCGCTGGCCTGGCCGTCATGGCCGGTGCCGCCCCTGGCGGTGGGATGCACCATCAGCAGCTTGCCGCGGGCCAGGGACCGGGAGGTGGAGGCGCGGCCGGCATGGTGATGGGTGCGGACGCCGGGCTCGGCGGTAGCGGCCGGGCGGCGGGCATGCGCGACAGCTTCAGCAGCCTGCGCCGGTCGTCGGTCGCAACCTTCTTTACCAGCGCCACCAGCGCCGACCAAAGCCATCGTTCGAGCATGCTGTCGACTGTGACGACGGAGAATACCGAGGTGCTGCAGCCGAGCACGGCTGAGGCGCTGGTGGATTCGGTGGACTTTTCGAAGTGGACTTAATTTCTTTTTTTTTCTTCGCCACTTTTCTTTTCATGGCCTGGGTGGAGGGTGCACCTGGGAGTCTGATATTCGGACTTGCTATTGAATGGCATTCTCGGCGCCAGGTGCTATCATTATGGGCTGGACAAAAGTTGGAGCGAGGTTGGATGGCGTGGGGATGATGGTTGATGATGGGACCGGCCAGGCCATGGATGGAGCCTGAGCGGGTTGGGTATGTCTACTTAACCTGGATGGATGGACGGAAGGCGTATCAAAAGGGCTTGGGGTGAGGATGGATCGGTCGGGATTGATTCAGTTGGATGCATGCTGCTCTCCTGTACCCATTCAATTCCACCGGGATGGCTTTTGGCAGTTTGCAGGTGCGACGCACTGCAATGATTGATTCTCGCGTGGTTTGTTCCAATCTTGTTGCGTTCGCCTTTGGAAAAACCCCGTTGCTGTATAAGGTCTCGAGGTTGATTACAGAGAGTGCTTGACGTTTGCCTGTCCACTTCTTTTCAGGAAGCATGCTCTATGTTACTGCCCAGCCTGATGTAAACAACAGCCTCTTCCGTCTTCAGCTGAGGACGGGCATGCGGCCCACAGCTGAAGTGGCTGGGGCGTGATATCCTGGTGACACGATGCGCATCGTTCGGTGACGGTCTTTGAGTGCGCTCTCAGATTGCGCCTGATGAAACCCATCAGCAGATATTCTGCCATTTTGAATAGATGAATTTGGCGCTGGCACAGTGGGAGCCCTGAAGATCACCTTCAGACTTGAGTACAAGTCGATGCCCGGCTGGGTCCCGGTTACACGATAGGAGAAGGCATAGAGGTTTGTCCACCAAACGCGACATAGTAAGATGATGTCCCGGCTTCTCACTTCTACAGACGAAGTCGATCTGCGGAGCTACAAGTAGATGCTCTAGCATATTAGTAGATAGCCTGCGGGCGAGCCTAAGCGAGGGTTACACGACAGCACAACCATGGTGTGGTTGTTATCCTGAGTGGCGTGCTGGACAATTGGGGCCAAAGTTTCGTCGCGACGAATCTGATTGGAGAGAATACTATATTGTGCGTAGAGAGCTTTGGGTTGAAGGTAGGACAAGGTGAACTTATTAGGTACATATATCTGTACTTGTTGGCCCGCTGAAATAGTTGGTGCATAAGGACAATCAGGATGATCGGTTCATCCCATTTAATCGTACTCCTTGACCGCTGCCACACAAGGTTAACGGAGAATGGGGCGTGTCAGGAGCTCGCAGCCAGAGAAAAGACGCTGGATTGTGCGGAGTAAGGCTGTAAATTTGTCCCATGACCCTGGGCTGAGGTGAGGCGCAATTCCATTTGAAGTATGGTTGGTTGCCCTGCTTTGGGTGTTCAGTGGCTCTTCATTTGCCGAACACCAATGTTATGAAGATTATGGTAAACTGAGCGAGCAATGGAAAAGGTACATGGAAATGGAACACCGTTCACTGTGAGATGGATCAAGAACGGAAGGACGTGGGGTGGATCAACGAGTGACTGGGGGGCACCGATGACCATTACGGTCTGCAAGCAACGACTCACCGAGTCTCTCTTCTCCCCAGGAATGCCGCTCGGTGGAGTTGCGGCCGGACTTGTGCCGACTCGGCGAGCCCCGCGTCCCGCGGATAGCGCTGCCTTATGCCGGAGATGTCGACCGGTTCTATTTGTGACGTGCACTGCCCTTAGTACCGCTATCTGAGGACCACCCATTGCACCATGCCATACGCCAACCGCGGATGGTTCCGGCATCACACAGCGGCGGTGTCACTGAAAGGTTAGCCGAGTGCCACTATGGCACTATCAGGTAAAGGAGCCGCGCAGCAAGCGCACTGACAGCGGCCGCTCAGGTCGCACAGGACCAGAGGAACACCATCCATCCTAAAGGTTACACAACATTGTTGTAAATCTACTCATTCTGGCGGGATAAAAGTGAGAAAGGCGAGGCCGGGAAGCGGAGATGAGGAACCTTCCATAGAGACAAGCCGGTTCATCAACAGGAACCGGTGTCACCACGCCCCAGCCGACCGACGAACGCCGCCGCGAACCCGCAGAAAGAAAAGCCGACCATCCAACTGGAGCAGCATGACGCCCTTCACCACCACGACGACCCATCGTTCGGTTCCGTGTTCCCCCCACAGTCCACCCGCAGCACCGCCCGCAGGCGCACCCCCCCCATTCGCTTGCCAGCATTCGGGCGGGACATCCGGCATTGCTGACGCCAGGGCGCAGCGTAGCATGCATTCTCCGCAGAACAAGATGCGGCAGGGAGACTGCCAGCTCGGCAGGCAGAAAGAAGACGGGGCGGCCACGCAGCCTCCAGTGTGTGGTGCTCCCGGACAGGCCGTGGTCCTTGACCAGCACGTTCCGGGAGCCAACTCCTGGGAATTGTCGCCTCCGACGTGGACGTCCCTCGCGGCTGCAGAGGGCCCCACCCCCTGGAGTTGACAAATACATACGTAAGTGCTGTGATGAACCGGTGAAGCTGTGCGGGTGCGTAAATGGTACCTTTTTTTCACTTGCCGAACTGGGGCGTATGGAGAAGGATGGCAGGGCGGGATCGGACGCGGGTGAAATCCTTCGGCCGTTCGTGGGAAAGGGTTGGGAACTTGCCGTGCCGCAGCCGGGGGGCTTTTCAGACGGTTCATCTCCTGTGGACGTACCAGTAAGCACAAGTAGGGCCCGACTTTGACGTGGTGGTTACCGAAAGGAGTAATCTTCTCCACGTCTCTCGTTTTTGTGGTCTGTCTGACTTCAAGCATATTCAGGCTGGCTGGGCAGCACTGACGTGTGCCTACCCTATGGAATGGTAATGAGTTGAGGTTACACCAACCGTAGATATCGCGTCAGCAAGGGAAAAGCCAGGGGCCGGCAAGCAGGGCTGCGAGATCCGGTCATAACCATAACTGGCCGGTTAACCCTTTTGAGATGCGAACCGGTAGACAGTGGCATATCCGAACCCGGCCGACAAGCCCCAGGTTTGGTCGTGCGCCGCCGCGTGATCCGCGTTGTGCAGTCTCGAGTCAATCTCCGTGCGTCATGCTGGTAGTCAGCTCAGCCCCCGCGGTTGAAGACTGAGTGTCAACGAATTTCAACAGCGGACAATATTAGGGCCTGGAACTCTGGCCGACAATGGCGGAGTCATGTTGGGCCATTGGACACAGCAACTCCTTGTCGATCCGGAAATCTTCCTGTGGCCAGCAACTGGCTCAATGCCCTAAGCCTGCAACCGTGAGGCCTGCCGCTTTGAAATGGAACACACCGCTTGGTGGTACCCTTTGCTGCATGCCATGTTATCGTATCAAGGTTGGCGCCGGCTTCTCTATAGGCAGGCGAATTGCTCATTCATGCGGTGAAATCAACGGACAAGCCGCGATAGCCCCTCTGTTTGCATTCGGAATGTGTCCAAGGACACCGGTGAGGCGCGCTTCTCTAGACATCCTGCCATACATTCCGATAACTCGCCCACTTTCGAAAACCTGAGAGTTTATCAGTGGACGCCCATCAAACGCACCGTTTCCGCGGGACGTACCCATGGATCGTAGGCCTTCATCACCCCCCTGGATCGCGTCAACGAATAGCTTCTCCATTCCTTGGTCCGCGAGAAGTCGGATGCAGGTGTCGAGGAGCCGTACCATGACTGCATCTCGCCTGCTTGCCACACTTAATGCCTCATCTGAGCCAGAACCGTCAGTCATCCCGCGTCCCCAAGTGTGGGCCGATTAAGACGCGTAGCAACTTACCGCGTATACAAATGCAAGTCACGCCTCCGACGTCGTCTGCGATGGCGCCAGCCCATGGGAGATCCTCCACCACGGGGTTGCCAGTGTTCTTGACGTATGTCAAGGCCGCCGCAACGATAGTGTTCCCTTCTAGTCCGATGACGATATCTCGGATGTTCATGGTATTGGCGAGCTTGGCGTATTGATCGTACCAGCCCATGTGAATTCCCTCCTTTGATATCTTTCCCACGAACTCCAGCACCGTATCGAACTCCGCAAAATCGCAAGATCTAAACACAACATCCGAGGGCAACGGTCTTGTAGCCGGCCAATCCTTGAATTTGAGAAACCAGTCGCAAACCTCCTCTCCTGAACCCGGAGCGGTAGAGAGAGGCTTGATAGGCCAGCCGCGGCGTTGAAACCACTCCTCAGAAGGCGAGTCAAGCGGCACCCCGTAAAGAAGCCGAGGGAAAGTGCTCCCCAGTTGTAGACGGCAGACGCCGCGTGTCTTTCTCAACTGGCGTAGCGCATGGTCGTGCAGGCTGGAACCGATCCCTCGTTGCCTGCTGGACGGACGGACAAGGAGGATTGCCAAAGATCCGAGTAGACGCTCGCCACCACTGTCGGCGTACGTAGTGTAGGTCCCGCAAAACCCGAGCACCCGGGAGCTCGCAGGCTCACGAACGACATAGTGCATCGCATATCCGTCGCGACGAAGTAGGGACTCAAACCGGTACCGGCCGAGATGGAAGGTCTCAGGGAAGCACTGACACCATAGATCCAGAACTTCAGATATGTCGCGGTTTGCGTCCCATACCTCGACGGACCAGGTCGCTGGCGATGCGGCGAGGCTCTTTTGGATGACTGGTTCCCTGGAGCTCCGGCTCCGCGAATCACCCATGATGAGGTCGGCGACGGCTTCCAGATCCGAAGGGGCGAGGCTCGGAACCTCGATGATCGTAGGGAAGGACTCGTCGAGCTGGCCGAGGTCTTGAACGTCGCAGCAGGTCAGGATGATTTGCGTCCGATCTTCGCAGAGCGTCCGTGTGATTTCGGCCAAGGGTACCTGTGAAGGCTGCCCGTGACGTGGGGGACCGGAGATAACAAAGATCACAACGGCAGCGAGCCTGATGTGCACCACGTGTGTACCGGTGATTCCGTTTCGTGGAAGATAGGGGACATGGCGGACCCACGGATGATGCCATGCCAGAGCCTTCCCAAGCGGCTCGAAAGGATCGCTTGGCGGATCATTGGAACCTCTGTTTAGAGGACTCGCCTCAGGGATAATTCCGGGAGTCAAGAGCAGAATGATGTCGCCGCTCTTTAGCAGGTTCGAGAGCGGAACACAAGATTGTGCATCTTGCATGATTTGGACTCCGCTTCGACCTTTGCCGTTCATAGTCTCAGCCGTGCTCGAGCTAGGCCGAGGCAGAATCCCCCTTAGGCCAGCTTTGGTGGTGGTGAGTTTTGGAGATCCCATCAGGCATCGGCGTGTGCTGGATGGATGATCGGTCAAACTTTTGGTCATGGGTAAAGTATGAGGGCCGAGCCGAAGTCGTGGGCAGCCCGGGTCGGGGTCTCTGTCGCTCACTCACCGGCGGATCTTGGTACAGCCAAGGGCAACACCACATCGCCGTGTGAGCGAATGGTCATCGAGGTCGCCTTGGGAGGGTCGTGGGGCGGCAACACATCACCCCCCGGGTGGCAACCTAGTTACGAGACGCGAGTGGTCAGGCTGAACAGCCCCAACTCGAGAGTCGAGGGAGGACGAAGCCAATGCGTTGACAGCACCGAGCGGCCGGGACCTGAGTGGGTGTTTATGAGCTTCGTTGGATGCAGCTTGCAATGGGGGACCAACGGCGGACTTCCCAATGCAGAGCAAACAAGGAGGTCGCAGAAGGATTCGTTCTCCTTTTCAAGCAAGCTGGGCGCGGAGCCAATTGGGAATAGCAGGGGTGTCTTGGGGGTAACACCAGCACCAGCCGTGTCGGCATTGAGGTAGCAAAGCAGCAGCCACTTCTCTGCGGTATTGCCAGGCCGGCCCGAAAGTGCGCGTGGCACTCGACAACTTGTCGAAGCCGCAGTACGCTCGTATAATCCGGCGTGGGCTCATTATGTGCCGGTCGCGCCGATTGCAAGGTGACAAGGGAGACACGCCACGGTAAAGCCGAACGGCGAGACATAGGGGAGCGGCCCCGGTCTAACAAACTCCTGAAGCGCTCTGTCAGCTGAGACTCGTCCAACGAGCCCTGCCTGTGTCATCATCATTCACAAGACCTGGCTCGCAGGCGACTACACACGCGATGCAGGCGCCACAAACTGTGCCAGACGCCCGTTGCCTCGTCAAGCGCTTGGAGGAAGGGGGCAACGCACGGGATTTTTTTCTCTGGCATGCATGAGCGTGTGTGCGTCTTGACCGTTGGCGTCATTGGTCATGACTTGCAGTGGTGTGCGCCTGCAAAGCAACTTGGGGTGGGACAAGAGTGCGCGGATAAGTTTGTGTCAGGGTGGTGCATGATGCCGCCCCGTTCAACGCCTGGGCCCTCGGTGTTTCGAAGGCGACAGAGCGCTTCCCAGCGGCAGCGTTGCCCACCAAAGCGCCCCAATGAATCGTCATTGTCGAATTCGCAAACCATGCGGAACCAGCTCGGGTTGTGACCAGAATCCGCAACATTTGGCCCCCACGGACACAGGGCACCGCGTCTGTCTGCGACTCTGCCGCGGCGACAGTTCATGCCGAGACACGTCGGCCGCAGGCGGTATGGTTACACAGAGAACGCTGGTCGTTGCATCGAGTCTTGGTCAAAGGGTATTAGCCAAAGCCGGGCTGCGGTTGTGACAGTGTGATTCGTCAGGCCAGAATTAAGCCAGTTTGTGCATCAGTCAGTTGTTGCTTTACACAGTAAGCAGGACCAGACGCCGTTATCGCTTTGTCGAGGCTGAGAGTGAGGTGACAGTTCGGACAAGGCTGGGTTACACGGACTTTTGGTCAGCAACGCCAAGTCGAGGCTGATGATAAGAGCGCTCTTGGTCCGCCCCAATTTGACCGAGGAGGATGCCGTAGGCCGGGCCGACTGTGGTGTGAAGGAAGGACGGCAAAGATGAGGTTTGCGTGGGGGGCACCGGGGTCAGTCTGGCAGCGGTGAGGCAAGCAACCCTGCTCGGTCTGTCCGTACTGCGTACATGTACTCCGTATAAATGGCTCCGACAGGGGCGGAAAATATCCCGGTTTGCATCCTCGAGGCATCGAAAATCCAGCTGGGATGGTGGTTACACGAACCAGGGCGCGGAATGGGCAATTGAACTCAAAGCCCAGGAACTCGGATCCCGGAGCTTGGGAAGAATGCACGCATACACAGTAGGCAAGTCCTGCGGGTGCGCCTTCCTTGTTGGGAGCTGTCATGCGAGGAGCTGGTAGGCAGCCATTTTTCATCTTGGGTCTTTGGGGAAGGAATGCCTCGTCCAGAACGCAGAACTTGCATGGGCCGACTACAAGCTGCGAGATTGGCGAAGGTAACCTTACCTGACCCTCAATTCGTGGGGGAACGTCAACCAATGCACACCGAGCCGTTGCCTCAAGGTGAGGACCAGTGATCAGTACCTACTATGTAGAGAGAGGTAAGACAGTAAGACAGACATTCAGGATGCTTGGCTGGAGACACATATGAATTTGCCCCATTCTCCAGCGGCAACTAGATAGCTTGCTGTGATTGACAACTCTAACATGGATCGTAAGTCAATGACAGCCACAGGTCAAAGTTTGTTGGTAAACGAACTAACATTACGTAAGCCGCTACTTCACTTGACATTACACGTGTCACAGTGAAAGTAGCAGGTACGCGTCTCAGTAGGTAAGGTAGGACACCCATCATCGCCAGGAGCCAGCTCCAACAAGCGGCAAAGCGACTAATCCCCGATGCGTCTGAAATGAACAGAAATAAGTCTACACACCATGGCATCCTCGGTTGCTGATGACCTTGAGGGTCTCGTGGGAGACCTCGAAGCGGGTAAGAACAAGCGACTCTGTCTCTCATACGCCGGCCATGGCTGCAAGGATGAATCAGCGGTACAGGTTGCTGACGATGCGAACCAAGCTTCCAAATTGCCTGCGAAGCGCCGCGTAACAACCATCAAGCCGACGGTCGAGAGGGCCACCACACTCCTCTACGACAGGGGGGCGCTTCCCGCCGAACTCGCCCGCCTCGTCGACCTGCTGACCGTCCGCAACCACCTCGACCAGGCCAGCCTCGCCGCCATCATCCGGAACCTGTACCCTGCGGGCAAGGTCAGCGATGAGGTCATTCTGCGCTTCGTCGGCGCGCTGGGCCACGGCCAGCTCAAGCCGTCACTACCCCTGCAGGCGCTGTTTCTCCGCTGGCTCGTGATGGTCTACCACCTGCAGGAGAACCCGGCCGTCTTGTCGCAGGCATATGGCGTGCTGTTCAACCTGCTCGATACCGCTGCCATCAGGTAGGCGCAACTCAACCCCATACCCCATTGCCGTGCGATGGCGGCTTACTGATCTCCACAGACCCCAGCTGTGCCATCTTCTGGCGTTAGTAACAAGGCGAAAACACGTGCGGCCGTTTCGCGTGCAGGCAATGCGAGTATTTTGGTCTCGCAACTATGGCCACACAGAACAGACATCGCTGATGCGACGGTTTCGTTAGACTCAACCTCTCCCGCCAAACAGGGGGCGATCCCCACCTGACCGGGCTCCTGCGTGTCTTCAAGAACTACTACCCGGAGATCATCGTGGGCGATGCCACGAAGGGACGGGCTGCAGCCTTCAAGGTCCGTCCGACCTCGAAAACTGCGAACGGGCACTTGTGTTGACTTTCCTAGCACCCGGATCCGCAATGGCGAGCGAAGCTAGACGAGATTCGACACCGGCGTTCGGAGCGTCAAGACGACGGAGGCGTGAGGAATGGCTTTGCCGTCAACCATGCGCTTGATCGGCGCTTGAAAGGTACCAAAGCTTTGGTTCCAGCCGTCCACACGCTCCACGCTCAAGAAGTAAGGCCTGCCGTTTCTCACCAGGCGTCCCCGTGATCTGACCAGCACCAGAGTTCCGTCACCTTGGAAGAGATTGACAGCGCCGAGTCCCTGGCTCAAAACCTCGAGAAGATTGAGCTGCCAACGCAGCTTGTGGCTGTTCTGGCCGACCCTCTGCTCCAGAAGTTGTTGCTTCTGCGGCCAGATGCTGCCGGGTCATCCCGCATCAGTCATTGGTTGATGGCCTGCCTCAGTGATGTTGCAAGCGGAGATGCCGACGCAGATCTGCTGCTGGAGATGCTTGAGGTCATTCATGACTATGCCGTAGCCATCAAGGTTTGCGCTCCTTTAGCTGAGACCATCGTAGCTGAGCTGAGCTGACGGACGACAGATGCTGCCTCCACTCCTACTCAACTTCTTCGGGCAGTTTTGGAGGACATGGAATGGCGTGGACAAGCGGGACATGGTGCTTGAGACGTTGAGTTATGTTCCTTTGACGGAGTTTACAGGCAAGGCTTGATCCACTGCAACCCTCGAACCATGGTTGCTAACGCGGTGGACAGAATCGTACCAGACGCTTGGGCTGCTGGAGGCTTCGATGCTGGACAACACTCCCGACTCGCAGGTGGCCCTTCTGAGATTTTACACTCTCCTCCTTTGCCGCTGGACGGTCGCCATAGAGGCATCAACAAACCTCAACACCATGCCGGTGGCCACAGTGCCGAGCCTCATCGACCACGTCAACAAGCTTGCCCTGACCCTCACGCAAACCTCGCCAACCATCAGCACGTACACGCATATCCTCACCTTTTACACTACAGTTGCGACCCTCTACTCGAAGCTGAACCTCCTTCAGTACATCGAGATTGCCATCCCACCTCCTTTGCTGGTCTACACCCTGTTCTTTTGCCCTTCACTCGCGGTGGTGTCACGGCTGTGCGGCATCTTGGCGAGCTATAAGCGCTCCTGGGAGGCCGTCATGTCGTCGGCGGTGGCGCGGCAGCTGACGCGGCGCGAGCGTGAACACATCAAGGTGTTCAACGGCTTCCTGATGGACATTAGCAACTGTGTATGGCGAGGGCGCGCATTCTCGACCACGGACGAGAATGCCCAGGGTTGCCGCCTGCCCCGGTCTATCCAGCCGAGTTTGGAGTCATACCTGGCTGCGACCGGCTCCGGCTTGTCCTTGGCTACAGCGTTTGGCCTGTCGCAATCGCCGCTGCTGTGTCTGCAGTCAATCTCTCTTGTCCGGGAGTTGGAAGACGTCGACATGGAAGACCTCCGCGCCAGACACGCGGGGCCAGTGACTCAGGCCTCGCTGAGCCAGCTGGCCAACAGGGGGGGCCTGGCCTTGTCCTGGCAGGAGTACAGGTCCGAGGTCCTGGCGTATCTGGAGTCGAAGGGCCTGCCGGGGGTTCCCGAGTTGATGTACAACACGATGAAGAACTTGATGAAGGCGAGACAAACGAGAACAACAGAGCATTGAATGGCTGATGCAAGATACCCCGGATGTCGACCAGGAGAGAGCAGTCCCGTTGAGATTGACTGTTTATGCAGTTGATGTACAATGAGAAGATGAAAAACTTTTTATCCCAATCCTTCCATGCCCCGTCCGTAGACCCATGTTAAATGCTGTCCGCCTGGGTATCATGTTAAATGCACCATCCCGCCCGGCCCAAAATCAAAACCATTCCTAACCCGCGCCTTTCCATCCCAACCTCATCACTCATTGCTCCTCCTGAGGCCCCTTAGGCTCGAATCCATACCCTCCCAGGCCGGTGACGCTGTACGTCCAGCCCTCAGGGCCCCTCGCATGCTGGCTCCGCGGGCCTCTGTCACTCAGATCATCCCGCAGCCAGCGCAGCACCAGCTCGCCCAGCTTGCTGTTCCCGGGGGCGCCGACCATGCCCTCGGCGCCCCGCTCGTCCACCTCACGCAGCATCTCATCCGCCAGCCCCCACCCCTTCACCGTGCCGAGGTGCATGTGCACCAGGTGCGTCGGCCACGCGGCCAGGTTGTCCAGGATGTGCGTCGCGTAGACGACGGTGCACGCGCGCGTCTCGGTCTCCCGCTTCAGAAAACCGAGGAACTGCGTGCGGCTCCACACGTCCAGGTCGACCGTGATCTCGTCGAGCAGCAGCACGGTCCACGGTCGGATCAGGCCCATGGCGAGCTGCACGCGGCGGCGCTCGCCGTCCGACACAGCGTGCATGCGCCAGGCCGTGTCGATGTCCAGCACGGCAACCAGCTCGTCCCGCCTCTCGGGGTAGACGTCGCCGCCGACGGAGCGCAGCAGCTCGCCGACGCCGATGTCGGTGCGCACGATCGCGTTGAGCACCCACTCCAGCCCGAGGTAGGTCACGCCCTCGAGGCCGTCCTTGAAGGGGTCAACGCCGGCGACCTTGATGGCCCCCGCGGGCGCCAGCCGCTTGCCCGCGAGCAGGCGCAGCAGCGTCGTCTTGCCGGCGCCGTTGGCGCCGATGAGGAGCGTGCGCGAGCGCGGGGGCAGCGACAGCGTGATGCCCGACACGCCGGTGGACGAGTCCGGGAAGGTGTAGGTGAGGTTGTTGGTCTCGATCGTGGGCGGTGCGGGTGGGGTGGCCATGGTGATGATGCGGGGTGGTGGGCTTTGGGGTGGTGGGCTTGGAGGGGTGGAGATGTGATGTGATGGGGTTGGGAAGTGAGTGGGTGAGTTGAAGGAGGTTGTTGATGATGGTTACGCAGCAAAGTGGAAAAGGGTCACGGTGCTTATAACCATTGAGTCAGGCCTAATAAGGGAGCAATCCTGCTGCTGCTCTTCCGTACTAAAGCACACTGATCAGGAAGGAGGCTGCGAGTCGCATGCCAACGCTCTCGTTCTGTCGACCAACACAAGAATGGCGTCAGTGGATAGGGCGCGCCGTCAAATAGCGGAACATCACGGTATCCACTTCCGTCAAGGGCAGGTCTCGGCAGATGCACCACCACCAGAAACCCAACCTCTCGCCGTCAGTGCAGGCGGTGGGCCCCCTTTTCAGCTTTTGACGAGTGTCTAGTGCTACGATATAGTGCAGAATTTTGGATCGCATAAGCACGTACGGCCATAGACAGTGTAAAGCACGGGATCCCGTCCGCTCTCCCTTAGTTAAGCCACTGATCGCCGGATTAGTACTCAGGTCGGTGACGACTGGGGAATCCCCGGTGCTGTACGTTTTTGCCCCATTCTTTTCCACCACATTCATCAAGACATCTCGTTCAGTTGTCTGCTAAGTTCTTACTGCCATCCTGCCACCACCTCAACAGCAGATCTAAAAAATAGTTTGGTCAGCACCGATGCCGGGTCTGTTTCAGGGCTCCTAGGACATACTTACCTAAGAGAAGTATGGTATGGGCGAACGAGTGTATTGATTGACTGCCCAAGTACTGTTTTTTGTCTATCCAACAACGTCCAGCGTCACTTCTTTTCGTCTCTCCTCCACGCACCCAGTGGACTCCAACCTCCGCTCACAAAAAGGACGAAGCGAGTGTCATCTTTGTGACAATGCCCATTTGGAACCCCCGTCCTTCCCGGCTGCAAAATTGTGCTCTTAATCGGCCTCGCCGAACAGCCAGGTGAGCAATCCCCCCAGAAGCCACCAGTAAGCACACCATGTTTTCCCACTCTTCCGCCGGTTGCAATCGATCATGCGGCGAGACTGGCGCCTCCTTCTTCTGTTCCGCCGCTCGATCCGGCGGCGTTTTTCTTTGCTTGTCAAGAGAAACCGGGCGCGACGCGGGTAGTAGTAGTCGAGGTTCTCTTTGGCGAAAGGATTTGGGCTGGGCGGGTTGCTGATGGCAACGAGTGACATGCTTGGGTCGAACACGGAGTTGTAGTGTGCGGGTCTTGGGTTGCCGAAGCGCTGGAGCGAGAGAGCAGGCAGCCAAGCAAGGCGGAGTGCGTGACGTTGCACCGTCGAGAGCGGGTGGGTGGTGTACAGGAGGTGAATATGAAAAGAGTGGACAGAATTCAAAATGGTGCGAAGGTTGGTGCACCAGGCTGGCTACCGAAGACACTCTTGTTTTAACCAGAGCACCGACAGAACCACGACGCGGAGACCGCTGTTCGTGGACACGTCGGGCTTGAAGATTGGAGGACTGAGGTGGACACTGGTTTGAGGTTCAGATAACAGCAAGGAAAGGAAAGAATGAGGTTGGTAATGAGAGAGAGATCAAGAGGAAGGGAAGGTCGATGGTGGCTGCAGCATGCTGCTTTTATTTGACTCCGGCAGCCCATGGACTCAAGTGACAGGCATGCGTCCTTCACAGTGTCCATCCTTGACTTTCGGTCTTTGTTTGACCTGGCCATAACCAGAGACTCTGAGTGATGGTTCTGGTGAGATGGCGGTGAAAGTAGATGCGCTCCGGGCTTTGACTCTGCGAGACACAGATGGCAGTCAGTCATGCATGTTTCACCAAGCACAAAACTAGCGCCTGAATCTAGTGCCTGCATCCAAAGACCAGTCAATTTTCTTGGGCATATATGCTTTTGGTTATGTTGTGATGGTCTCAGACCGTAATTGGTTTCCCTTTCTTACTGGAGTGACGTTGATCAAGGCGCAAGGGGAAGAAAGAGACAAGACCGGAGAAGGGAGGCGTGTGCGATGATCAACCTTTCAATGGGCCCGAAACCGGGAAGCAGCGCCCAGAGTGTAGCTTGCCGTGCCACACCACCTCAACAGGCGTATCACTTTCAGTTACCGTCTCGGTAAGTAGGCGACGACTGAGCTCGCAGTCGTGTCCAGGGAGGCAATAATCGGTGCGATATGGCCCGTACAGACCTCGTCGGACGATCTCTGTAGCGAGGGTAGGGCGAGAGACTCTTGATTCGGGGTGCTCCGTTAATTATCTCGCAATTCCCTTTACGAAGTTTGTGTGTGCTCTTGTCGGGGTCTGATCCAACCCTCTACCGCCCCCCCCCCCCACCTTCCAACATGTCCTCACCACCTTAGATAAGGAATCGAAAAGAGGACGAGTGGGAGCTCTTCCGTTTGCATGTGTGGATAAGCTACGTCTCCATTTCTGTCATCAGCTCCCAGTTGTTGTGACGTGATGAGATACGGCAAGCGCGGTTCACATCCGGCCGGTGCGTGTGAAGTGGCGTCGACTCGGCCCGAGAAAGTGACTGCACCTCAGCAGACTGTTTTTGAAGTTTCCACAACGGCCAGATTGTAGATGGAACAATAAGGGACTCATTATTTTGCTTCGCCCTGCGCCGGAATTACTCATACACGCCATCCATGCCCATTGCCCTTCGCTTCCGCCAACCTCCGGGTAACAAGCCCAGATCAAACGCCCCTGTATGCAAACCCATCCGACTGATGAATCGAAAGAAGCCAGAGAGCAACAAAAAACAACCAGAAACACACTCGCTCAACAACAAGATCACCAAATCATCCGTACACGATTGCCCAAGCTGCCTCCAGCCACAACCCAAGTCGAGGGAAACGGTCCAGCCATATCCATCACAACTTCCAGCAAATACAACCCCCACATACTCATCCATCTTCTCGCCCCAATCCAGGCAGGTAGGTATCCAGACCACAGGATAAGCCTTCGAAATCTATCACCCCTCACAAACCCACTCCGCAAACACGCACCACCTCGCCGTGCGATCAGCCAGCACCAGGCCCCTCCAGACGCCGCGCTCCGAGCACTTGATGATGGTCTCCCACACGCCGCCATCGCCCGCATCGTCCTCACCCATCAACGCACCCGGCGACGCCGGACCCCTCGCACCAGCACCTGTCAAAACTCCACCGATGCCGCGACGCTCCTCCTTGCGCATCAGCCGCAAGATCTTGCCGCCGGGGGTCTGGATCGCCAGCTTGGCTGGCTTTTTGGAGGATGACGAAGACGACGAGGAGGAGGCGCCGTTCCCGGCGGCCGACGCGGCGTACGTGCTGGGATTGGAGCCGGCGGCGCTGGAGCTGGTCATGCTCATGGCGCTGGCGGGGCGGGCAAAGGGGATGGGGCTGGCGGAGCCCGGGTTGGAGGGCGAGGCCATGGCAGCAAAGGGAGAGGAAGACAGGCCTGGAGGGGAGCTGGGGTGTTGGCGGATGGCGAAGACGAAGGTGTTGTTGAGGGCGAGGCGCTGGCACTGGGGCTGGACGACGTAGATGTCGTGGCGTTGGGCGTGCGGGGTCGGGTGGCGCGTGACAAACTCGTAGGGCGGGTTCTCGCCGGTGTGGATGATGGGCAGGGCGAAGGCGAGCGGGTGCGGGATGTCCTTGATGCTGTGCATGAGGCCGCGCTTGCCAGCGTACACCTTGAGCACACCCGTGCCCTCGTCGCCCGGAAGCAGCGCCTTGACCGTGTACCGCTTCACGCCGCCGACCCACTCGGCTTGGGCGAGCGCCCGCTTCTTGACCGTGTCGCCCGACTCAAAAAAGTCGCCGTCGGCGTCGCGGGAGTACGCGCGGACCTCGACCTCGGCTGCCACCTCGACGTCGGGGGGGACGCTGAACCTGACGTGCACCATCTCGAGGTCCTCGATCCGGGTGAGCGACGTGTTGTAGTCGACCATCTGCAGCCCGCTCCGGAAGAACGGCGGACAGGCGCAGGGGAGATTGAGGAGAATCTCATGCGCGACTGGTGGGCAGATGTGCTGTTGAGCATGGTGCTCGGGGATGTGCGTCCAGCATACCTCGGTGGGGCGCGTCAGGAACCACCAGGGGTCGGCTGAGGAGCTGCTGTAGCTTGAGTACAGAATCCTCCGCGGATTCGATGGACTGGCGAGGCAGCAGTCAATGATGCGCCACTCGTTGTCGACAAGCACGGCGTTCCACCAGTGGTTGGAGCGTGGCATGATATTAACGTCGGGAATCTCGCCCGGAGACTTCAGGTAGCCACGGACGACCTCGCACGTCAGGCCTACCGCCGCGCACATCTCCAACACCAATGTCGCGTATTCCTCAGCACATGCTCGCTTCGTCTGGATCACGCGTCGCGTGTCGATGGGCCCGTCGAAGTCCTCCTCCCAGCAGATCTTCTCTGCAACCCAGGTGAAGATGGAACGAAGTCGCTGGACGTCGCTGCGATAAGGCCGGCACACATATGTGGTGGCTAGTGTAATGGGTGTCGTGGTGGGAGGGAGGCTTGCGAGAAAGCGCGAGTTTTTGTCCACCTGGCTGAGGTTGATCGCGTTATAGTTGATCGGTTGAGCCACGGGCATTCCATCCGCCCCCTCGTCCCCGTCAATGCTGTTATACAGCTCATCGACTGGGTCCAGCGCGGGATAGTCGAGCATTTGGCACCTCTCCTTCCTGTCCAGCAGCTCGTTCTGGCTCAACGAGTTCGACCGGTTCACGTCACGCCTGACCTGAACCCAATCCACGCCGCCTCCGAGCCCCATCTCTCTTCCGTAATCTCGCCCCGACCTACCAAACATGGGCCCGGAGGGGGACATGAGAGCAGGTGTCGACCGACCTGAAGGAGTGGGCTGGGCGGAGCTGGCGCTGGACGTGGCAATACTGCCCCGTGTGCTGGCCACGCCTGTCTTGGCTGACTCGAGAATGCGCTTGATGAAGTTCTGCTTCTTGGGCTTCGGCTGTACGAGCCCTCCCAATGCGGGCATCACATCGTCGTGAAAGCCCATTTGTGACTTGGATCGCTGTTCCCCGGACGCGTGGCTGCTATGGTATGTGACACCGGTGAAGGGCGTTCCCGGACGGTCGAGATCGAGATCCCGCATGGCGAGCGCACTCTGAGCCCTACTCCGGTTCTTCCTCGCCAGGCTCCCGGCGCTTGTGGCGCTTATCCCTCCGGCCGACACGCCGCTCATCAGGCTTCGATCCGTGCTCTGCGTGGCCGACGAGCTGTTTGTGGAGTTGGTTTTGGTGGTGAACGTCCTGTTGAGAACCTGGCGGCTGATTTCGTACGCCGATTTCTTGTGGCGCAACTTTGGGTCGGGCTGTACGTGTATGTCCATTGACGACTTTGGCCGTTCAAACATGTGACCTCCTTTCGGCGGAGGAGGCGGCGCCTCGTCCACATCGGGCATGCTCGAATTATGCTGGTGCATGGTCCTGAGCCTCGACTCCATCCGCTCGACATAGTTGCTGAGCTGAGGAAGTGGCTGCTCTTGGAAGCTTCCGTGCTGCGTTGGCTGTTGCGAGGATTCGGCGCTACCACTGAACGTCTCGTATCCCTCATCAATGTGGTCGGGGATTCCCATGGACGTTAGTGGTCGAGTTTGTTGGTCTCGCTTCCGTTTGGGCTGTTGCTGTATCATGTCAAAGGATGCAGGTGACCATGGGTCCAGGGCTGGCTCTGGTGACTCCGCCTCCCTGCCGGCCCCTAGGGCATCCAATTGCTCCATCACGTCGTCCATCGCTTCTCTCAGCGGAGACGGGGTCAGATTACCCGGGGAGGGAGGGCATGGAGATGGCACCCTTGGGGTGTGATATCCCGCAGCTGGCGGCTCGTACGATGCGTTGGACTGCTGTCGTGGCTGATAACCGTATGATGCGCCCGAGTGTTCCCGGGACAGCGCAGACGGTTCTCGGGACAAGCCCCCGTAGTAACCCTCGTCATACGAGGCATGAGTGCCGTGTCTGGGCAACTTGGAACGGTGCGGCGGGGGCGGGGGTGGTGGCGGGGAATCGCCTCTGTGAGGGCCTGGTTTGTATGTATCGACCCTTTCCAGGCTTAGGTGATAGGCGTGTTGACGAGACTGGGGAGGCCGGTAAGGAATGTATGAGGGCGCGGGAGACGGTACTCTGGAGCCAATGCTAGGGGCTCGTGCAGGAGAGAAGTCCCGGCTGCCATGATTCGTAGCCTGAACCGGAGAGTGGTCGCGGCCGACGAAGGAGGGGGCCGAAGGGGAGGGCTCACGGCCCACGAAGCTGGGAGCCCGGGCCGGAGAGTGGTCTCTCGAAGCATAGGCGGGTGCTCTTGCGGGGGAGATATCCCGTGGATCCCGTTCAAACATGGCCCTAGGGGGCGCGTTTGTAGTATTGATGGAGTTCGCTGAGGGCTCGCGGGATCGAACAGGTTCGGGCGCCGGCTCCTGCGGCGGAGGAGCGCCATCCTTCCATGTCTCCGGAATCTTGGCTGTTGTGTAGTGTGGCGCCTTGGCATAGGCCTCGAACGGTTTGCGGAAGGTCCGCGACTTTTGCGGAGTGCTCTTTGGACTAGGTGTGTTGCTGTTGGGCAAGGGGCTGACTGATCGGGTGGTGGGCCGAAAGGTGTCCGGCAACACCTCGACAAAGTTGGAGGGAAACAGGCCAATTGCTCGCCTGTCGCGAAACAGTCTGCCCGTCCACCACGAGCCGTCCCCTGCGTTGAGGCATTCGATCAAATCGCCTTCGATAAATCCGAGGTCTCGTTTCGACTGCAGCACGGGCACAATCAGTACAAGCGGCAGCAGAGTAGAGCAGGGCAGCCAGCACACGCACCTCTCCTCCCCACGAATACACTGCTCGCACCCAACACGGGAAGCGCGTTGGCAGCGGCGGCGGTGCCAGAACCATTGCTGCAGTCCAATTCCTTTCCTTTCTTTCAGTTCGAGCTGTCCCTGTCTCACTTCAGGTCGCTTTGTCGCTGAATGTCGGCGAGTGCGCCGCACTGCGCGCAAACCAAGCGAGCTGGAAGCTATGACGGAACCGGGCGTAACAAGAAATGCTCGGTAAGCGATTGTGGAGTTGCGAGACGAGGAGCCATCCAAGCTTCAGGCGAGATGAGCTACAGGGAGCCCGGCACTGGCGATGGCCGGGTACTTGTATACTAGTAGCGTCCTCGCACTCCGAATGGGTGACCTGGTTCCCCCACAGCTCGTGGAGTGGAAATAGGCGTGGCAGTGGGACCGAGATTGAGGACAGTCGACAGTCAGCTGGCGGGTATTTCACGACCTGGGCAACCCTAGATAGCAACACACAGCAGGACGAGAGGGCCAGCTGCCCGACGGCCAGGAGAACAGGTCCAAGCTCCTTCCCGCCCAGACAACGGTTGCGCGGGGCAACGGGCTAGACCCCACTTGCCCCAATGGGAGCAACGGTGGGGTGCCCACTGGGGCCTTGGCACAGCTGCATGCTGTTGCAGTGCCAGGCTGCGCTGCAATTGGCCCGGGCAACTGTCAGCTGCAGTGTCGTTGGGCGGCTGAGGAATGCGATAACAGCAGAAGAAGGGCAGTCGCGGGGTGCTTAGTTTGCTCTTGGTCTGTCATGCCCTTAAGAAATGGTGTTGCATCGAAAGCCGTGTCTTGCCTTGGCTTCCATTCTACATCCACAATTTTTTCGGGCATCACAGGCACCAAAGCATCAACCTCCACGAACTCGATGTCGGCGGTGTGTGTGTATTACCGTCGCCTCATTTGACTCGCCCATCCCTTGCCTGAGAGACCTGGACCCTGCGTTCAGCTCCCCACTCGGCATCCCAAGTAAACAATGGCCCGTGCCCGTCATCCCAGCACCCGGACAACCGAAGCACCCTGCTAGACCGCAACTCCGGATTTTATGAGCACAGGGAACGCCTGGCGGCGAAGCCGACTTTGGCGTCTGCTCCCAGCCAGGAACCCATCACCGCCACATCTCCCCGTCCTCGCCCACCCACCGCCGCGGCACCAACGTCCTCGCCAGGTTGCCCTTCGCTCGGCAACGCTGCTAGGAAGCTCCTCGCACACCCCGCTTCCCCCATCGCTCGGTCTCCACCGTTCGTCTGCTATCGTTTACACGGCCAGGTTCGGGCTTGGATACCGCCTGACCCCCAACAACAATGACAACAATGACAACAATGGCAACAATGGCAACAATGGCCGACGAAGGCGTCGCGAGTCACTACCAGGTGTTGGAGGAGCTTGGACGTGAGTCTAAAGGACGTATCCGGCGGTTTGGATACTCATGGGTGCTGACTTTGCGCAGGTGGCAGCTTCGGCGTCGTGTACAAGGGCATCGAGAAGGCGACGGGGGAAACGGTTGCGATCAAGCATGTAGGTGGCAGCTCGTTGCGCAGCAGGAAGGCGGGTAGCAAGCACTGACGTGGCGTGCCATCACAGATTGATCTCGAATCGAGCGAAGACGACATCCAGGAAATTCAACAGGAGATTTCGGTGCTTAGCACGTGCGCCAGCAGCTATGTCACGCAGTACAAGGCGAGCTTCTTGCGCGGTCACAAGCTCTGGATTGTCATGGAGTACCTGGGCGGCGGTTCTTGCCTTGATCTGGTATGGCATCCCGCGACATATGCCGGTGCTGTCATGGGCGGTGCTAACAGGTGCGCAGCTGAAATCGGGCGTTTTCAACGAGGTCCAGATCGCCATCATCTGCCGGGAGCTGCTGCTGGGTCTCGAATATTTGCACTCGGAGGGCAAAATACACCGGGACATCAAAGCCGCAAATGTGTTGCTGTCCGAGACCGGGAAAGTCAAGCTCGCCGACTTCGGTGTCGCTGCGCAGCTGACCTACATGAAATCGCAGCGGAACACTTTTGTCGGCACGCCCTTCTGGATGGCCCCAGAGGTGATCCAGCAAGCTGGCTACGACTTCAAGGCCGATATCTGGTCTTTGGGTATCACCGCCATTGAGCTGGCGCTGGGCGAGCCGCCACATGCCAGCCTCCACCCGATGAAAGTTCTCTTTCACATTCCGAAGAACGCACCGCCGCGGCTCGAGGGCAAATTCAGCAAGGAGTTCAAGGACTTTGTCGCCCAATGCCTAGTCAAGGATGCGGACTTCCGGCCGACGGCCAAGGAACTCCTAAAACATCGTTTTATCCGGTCGGCAGGCAAGGTGGAAGCGTTGCAGGAGTTGATCCAGCGAAAGCGGCTCGCAGATGCCAGAGCCGACCAGGCGAAGCTTCCGGTTTACTATCAAGAGACGCTGCACAACATCTCGCCAAAGGATGAAGCTGACGAGTGGGTGTTCGATACGGTCAAGTCGATCGTGCCGCGCAGAGGCACCGTCCGATCGAGGAAACCGTCGTCAGCGTTTGCCGTCGAGGATGCGATGCACAAGTTGGACCTCAAAGACGGACCCCTGCAGCCTGCGACACCGGGAACAGTACGGAAGGCGACGGTGCGCCGACAGCCGTCATCTGCGTCGCGGACGGCGTCCCGCCAGAACTCAGTCCGCCGCCACCTCTCCAACGGATCACCTCGACCCTCCCTTGCACCCAAGCGCCCTCTCCAGCCGGATATGTCTTTCGGCAATTCAGGCTCCACCATGCGCCTCTTCCGTCGCGTGCCTTCCGATGGCTCCAACCCCGGCGGCCTGGGTTCTTCTCCTCCGGAGTTTGCCAACGAGAACCACCCGCCACCCGCCTTCCACGCGCCGGTCGAGCCGAACAGCAAAGAGGCGATGCTGGGCCGCCGCCTGTACAACAAAGCCCTCGAGCCCTGCCTCGACGAGCTTCACGCGCAAACAGCGACGACATCCAAGCGCGAAGCCCTCGCCCGGCTCTCTGACGCCTTTGCCGTCCTCGACGCAGTCGACCCCGAAGGCGCCTACCACCTCCTCCACAACCTTATCTCCGCCGTCTCGCAGGACACCAGGCTCAGTACCGCCTTCCTGCCTCAAGAACAACAACATCATCATCACAGCAGCGCCCCACCACCATCCAAAACCCCCAGCGATGGCACACCACAAGGCACGGTGCTGATCAGAGCCCGCGCACCTCCATCATCATCCTCCTCCTCTAACTTCCCCCTCCTGCCCGCCACCCCGCCAGCATCGGCCTCAAGCCCCTCGAAACTCATCCTCAGCCAAGAAAACCCCCATCTGATGAGCCACCATCGCCGGAGGGGCAGCTTGCTCCCACCGCCCCCGACCTCATCGGACGGACCACGGTCGCCTGAGAGGGAAAGCAGGGAAGCGGGTAGAGACAAAGAGAGGGACAGGGAGAAGATGGCGCTGGCCGCGCTCGAGGCCAAGTTCCCCGGCCGCCCGGCCGTGCCGGGGATGGAGCACTGCAAGGCGCTGTCGGATCTGCTGTATGCGCGCTGGACGGACGGGTTGAGGGCACGGTGGGGAGTGTTGGCGGGAGCCTGAAGAAAAGAGTCACAGCTGAGGTTTTCGGCTGGAGCTGGTTCGAGTCAATGTAAATTCAGGTGGGGTCAAGAGGGGGGAAAAAGCGGCCGGTGTGAGCGAATGGAGGTGCTGGGCAGGTGGGTAAATGGGAGCGGGAAATAAGAAAGTCAGAGGGGTTCTGCGATGCGGTTCCCTTCGCTCTTCGCTGTGAGGTTCAGGAGTATGTAGTGTGTGCTGGCTGGTTTGCGCCGGATTCGATTGGGTGAGAGACACGAGGTCATGATGGATAGACAACTTGTTTTGAGTGACTGGGTAGGGGTTGGGAAGTGACAGACCGCCGCCGGTTGATGGTCACGGCTCGTAATGAGGGGCGCACTGGGTTTCTCATTAGCCTTCTTCTCTGCGTAGGTAGTTATGGGGCGCTCGGCGATCACAGCATTGCATACCGTAGCATACCGTTAGTTGCACTTTTAGGCGATCAGGATGGCTCGGAGTATTGAAGAGATTGTCTAAGTCTTCGTCACATGGTGTACGTGATTCCTTCACGAGTGTTTGAATGTCATACCGTCTCCCGTGCGATGTTCGCTGGTCCCCGGGAAGTGGACAGGCGCGTTTCGCTCCTCCAAACACGGTATCCTACAGGCCGGGGTGCTCCCGTGCTGTCTATCCATAAAAGCAGTCACTTGCCATGGTGTGGGATGTTATGCTAAGCCCGCAACACTATGGTCAGTCGTGTCCAATTCGCACACCTGGGTTCTTCCGCCTCTCGGCGATGTCTACGTCCCGGGTGCTTCTGGTGACTCCGCTGCCGGCGGCAAGTCTGGCGGCTTGGCCTTGCTGAGATCGAGCTTTATCCGCCAGTTCATGAACTCGTCCGTGATGATGCTGCCGTGGCCAGCCTCCTCGACCCGGAAGAGCTCAATGTGGCCGGCCCTGCGAGGCCGTCTTATCCTCCAGACACCATCGTCGTTGATCTTGGTACGGAGCCCTGTGATGGTGGCAGTCAGAGCTAAGCAATGGAAATGTTGTAGGGGATGATTTGGGAGGGAAGCGCGAGCGAGGCGTTCTTACAATCTAGGAAGAGCGTGGCGAACTTGATGCACACGTTGCCATCCCACTTGGCTATCCCTCTGCGTTGCACCTCATTGGGTATATTCATAGTTTGGAACTCCTGGACCTTCGTGAGAACTCCATCTCGCGATCTGAAGCCGACTATGATGATGGGCACGCCGAGGAGGAAAGACTGAATCCAGTACTTCATAAGCTTTCGGTGAAACCCAGCTTCGCCGTTCGGATTGGATATCTCGGCGCTCGTTTTCAGCTCTACCCAGTTGGTGGGGGCTCCTGGAGTTTCTGGTTTCGCGTCCCAAACTGTTGCGGCCATTAATGGTTGCTGAGGCATGGCAGGGCACATAACGCGCAGGTCGGGAACTTACTCGCGTCAACCTCGCCTCCGAGACATACGATGGTCTTACCAAATCCGGTTCGCACTACCGAGCAATATTGCTCTTTGTTGCTGACAATCTCCTCGTCTCGGTTCTCGATGTATTCTCTCGACACCTCTCCCCAAGGGCGTGGTATTGTGCTGAGAGTCTCGAATTTGTACCCTGGAGTATGTCAGTTCGGCACACGGGTGACACAGAAAGTGAGATGTACCCCAAAACTGCATCTCCTCCTGCGATATGCCATTCATTGGTCGGCGTTGCTCGGTTTCCTGGCGACGCTTCTGTTCCTTGAAGGCCTGATGTTCTTCGATGAAGCTTTCGTACTATTAGAGTCCGGAAACACTGCCAAGAGAACCATGTCACCCAGTTCCCCATCACTTGACTTACATGCAGTTCTGGGAATCCAGTTAGCAGGGCACGTCTAAGGAAAAGGGGATTGAACCATACACGGTACAGAGTGGCATTCATCTCAAACCTAAGGTATGCGAGTGAGAACACGTTCGGTATGACGGCAAATTTCAGGGACTGAACGGCCGTACGCTTCGTCGTCATAAGGAGCGGCCATAATCTGGCTGCTGTCAGCGGGGACTGTTGCCCACAAGGCGGAATATCGGTGAATGCGCAGAAGCATACTTTCGTCAGCATGCCCCGCCATGTCACGATGTGGGCATCAATGGGCTCGCCCGTCTGCTTCTCGTGATCCGCAATGGTGGTGAGCAGGCTGTCGAGGTGTTCGTCGATGCTGTCATCGTGCTTGACAAACTTGTCAAAGCCATTCGATAGGCTTGTGCCAATCCGCGGCGTATAGTACCATTTTAGGGACGAGTCGCCGAGGTGAAACTTGTGGTCCTTGTCGTAGGAGAAGCAGGCGAATTCCTGAGCGTGACGGGAGGCGGCAGTGTTAGTTCTCAGAGTACATTGATGGACGACTTGAACTGACACCACTGATGATCAAATCAGATATGATCCAAGTCGAGTTCCGTCCCATCCTCCCCATTCAACTTTTGTCTCAATGTGTTGCGAGGTAGGGCCCCTCCCACCTTTGGTCGCTTGACGGGCTCGACCTGGCCCGAGTAGCGCGTTGGAGGATGAACGGGAAATTGATGGGCCATCGCAACAACGCCAGTCGAACTGGACTCGTGATCGTACCTCACAAGCCTGACAATGGAGGTGATCTGGTGGGTCGTGTTAGTGCACGGAAGTAGAAGCGATGGATGAGCCTGGGATGCATGGATGCTTGCCGTTTGGTTGCTGGCATGGATGATGTGGGGTGGGCTGGGCTCAGGGACCGGGTGGTAAGCTACATACGTGCTTCGTACGAATACTGGTACTAAGTTACACATCCCTGCCATTGTCAATGATGCAGCGTGTAACGGAGTACTTTGAGCAGACTGCATCCATGATGAGCAGGAATCAAAGTAAAATGCGTCAGACTCTCTGTACGATGTTGAGGGCAAGTCTACTACCTGTTAGTATGCCAATCACCCACTCGACGAAGTTGGGCTTATGAGTGCAGTGCGGACCTGAATAGTACGGTGTAATCATGCGTACGGAATACGGTGTACCGCATTGGATCAGGGGTGCAGTTAGTTGCATTGGCCTGCTGGAACCGAGATCCTCATCCGCGCAACAGAACCGCAGCCTCAAGACCCAACCTCGAATTGCAACCACGTGTGAACAGCGGACTCTGATAACGACTGCAATCCGTGATTCGACAGATTTTTGGCCTCCTTCTGAGAGGTTGCTTGACAAAAATACCCGCCGCCAAACGCGACCACGTGCGACTCAGAATGACCAGCGAACAGTTACGATAGCTGCGTGCGACGACACCCTAGGACACCGTTTCCATGTCCAACCGGTACGGCCAGCAGTCGTACCGCAACGGCAGTGGCGGCGGCGGCGGCGGCGGCGGCGGCGGCGGTTACGGCAACCTCGGCCGGCAAGATGACGAGTACGACCCGTACGGCGAGGGCTACGGCAGCGACCGCTATGCGCCCCCTCCCCGCCAGACGAGGCCAACCGCTCGACCCCCGCCCTCTGCCCGTAGCGCGGCCCCCCAGCCCCGGTCCGCCCAGCGAGTCCAGGAAACTCACGCCGAGCGCGAGATGGGCAAGGTGCTTGAGCTGATCAAGCAGGAGTGGCCCGCCATGTGCGAGACCGACTGCATTCCCGTCCAGCTGGCTCTGCAGCTGCTCGACACCAGCTCCGTCGGCCGCGCCCACGAGTACCGCAACTTCCAGCGCACCCACCAGTACCTGCAGGACTCGCTCAAGAAGATCGTCCACGAGTACCACCAGGGCTTCAACAGCTCCATTGGCACCTTCCACAAGATCCAGGGCAGCATCCAGACTTCCCAGAAGAAGGTGCGCGCCCTCAAGGAGTCGCTGGCTGCCTCCAAGGTTGCCCTCTGCGCCACCGATCCGGAGCTCAAGAAACTGCACGCGACGTCCCACATGTACGACAGCGTGCTGCAGACGTTAGCCGAGCTGGACGAGCTGCGCACCGTGCCCGACCAGCTCGAGGCGAGGATATCCGAGAAGCGCTTCCTCTCCGCCGTCGAAGTGCTCCAGAATGCGCTCCGGAAACTGACCAAGCCCGATCTGGACGGCATCGGCGCCCTGAGCGATTTGCGCAGCTACCTCGCGAACCAGGAGACGGCGCTCATGGACATCCTGGTCGAAGAGCTGCACGAACACCTCTACTTGAAATCGCCCTACTGCCAGGAGCGGTGGCAGAACCTCGCCAAATGCCAGGGCGCATTTAGCGAGGCCTTCAAGGACGTCCCCGCCGTGGCGCCCTTCCACGCCATCTTCGACACGGTCGACTGGGACCGGTCGGTCACAGAAGATCCGCAGAAAAACCCGGAGGCAGACACCTTCTATTACGTGACGCTGCTCGTCGAATCCCTGAACAGGCTGGGGAGGCTGGAGTCCGCCGTTGACACTCTGAAGCAGCGGCTGCCTGTGGAGTTGTTTGCTGTGGTCAACGAGACCATCGACGACATCGACCAGAAGCACCCAAGCTCCTTGCGTGGCGGCGTTAACGGGCCCAACGGTCTTCATATCTACGGTCAGCGTGAAACTCGCATGCGGGCAGACGTCATCTACGACTTACTCTGGACGCTTTATGGTAAGTTTGAGGCCATTGCAGAGGGTCACCGCGTGTTCCATGAATCAATCAAGGCCTTGATCCGCCGTGAAGGCGCTGGCAACAACATCGCGCTGCTGGGCAGTTTCAAGGAACTCTGGAACCTGTACCAGAACGAGATTCGGTCTCTGTTGCACAACTACGTCACGACAGATGCGGACGTCTACCAGTTCCGCTCGTCCCTTGGGCCGGGTATTGGTTTGAACGGGACGAAGGATGCCTCGCGGGAGCACCTCTTCAAGTTCTCCGAGGCGGATTCCAAGTCGGCCGAGATGGCGACCGAGTACGAGGCTTTGGACGGTATCATCCGCGCCGCCGTTCCAGGCTTGACCTCTACCTCCCGCAAAGGTGCAGAGGGAAGGAAGGCCGGCCTGGTGGTGCCCCGCTCCGATCCCGCCGCGGCGCGGAAGAGCACGGGCGCCACCTATGGCGGCAACCAGGGCAGCGGAACATACAAGTCGCTGGTCGAGCCGAGTATCTTCAACATGAGTCTGCTCCTGCCGCCCACGCTCGTCTTCCTCCAGCGCCTGAGGAGCATCGTGCCGCCGGGCTCCGACCTGGCCACGAGCACCCTCACGTCCTTCCTCGACAACTTCCTCGTTAACGTGTTCCAGCCGCAGCTGGACGAGACACTTGGGAAGCTGAGCGACGCCGTGTTTGGCGAGGCCGACGCCTTCCTGCAGGATCCCGAATGGGCGCGGGTCGCCAAGCGACCCGTTTTCAAAGGGGCGACTGCCTTCTTCACCATCGTGACGGCCTTCTGCCGGATGCTGGGCACGATCCCGCACGACCAGGCGCTCAGCTCGCTCATCATAACTCAGATGCTGCGCTACTACGACCGGTGCTTCAGCTGGTACAAGGCGCTCGTGACTAAGACCCAAGAGGAGGCATCGAGCGCGGAGGAGCTCCGGGCGGCGGCCAACATGGCGCTCGGGCCTAGCGAGATGCGCGAGACAATGAAGAAGCTATGGGAGGCGTCGTCATTGTCGTCAGAGACGGCCGCCGACACGGATGCGCTACTTGAGAAGGAGACAAGCCTGCTCATGGCGCGGGCCAGCGAGAAGAGGCTCGACGCGAGCGACATCATCCAGGACCGCGACACCATCTCGTCGCTGTGCCTGCTGTACACCAGCATGAGGTGGCTGTCTGTCAAAATTGCGGGCCTGCGGCACATCACCAAGAACGAGACGGACTCGTCGCGCGCGAGCGTCCCGCGGCCCGAGAAGCGACGCTGGACGCTGCTTAATGATCCCAGCAAGGCGACGGCGGACGAAGGGCCAGTGTACTTGCCCATGACGCAGGAGACGGTTCAGTACGTGTTCCTTCTCGTCTTTCGTCCCTCATTCCTCTCCCTAAAATAACCATGCAAAACCCCTATCAACATATTTATACACACACTAACGCACGCCCACAGATCCTTCGACAGCATTCTAACCTCCTACACCGACCTGGCCACCACCGCGCTCCTTACCCTGCACGCCGAAGCGCGCTGCCGCATCCTGCACTCCCTGCACACGGCGCTCTCCCCTTCCCCCTCGACCCCGTCCTACGTGCTCGACCAGGACGTCGCCGAGCCCGACCCGCAGATTCTGGCCCTCAACGCCGAGATGGTCGCCTTCGACGAGACCGCCGCCCGCTACCACCTCCGCGCCGGCGCCGCACGGGAAGCCCGCTTCGTGCGTGCCGGCCTGGGCAGGCTGATGAATGCGTTCCTGGTGGGCAATGCCGCGCTCACGGCGCCGATGAATCGCAGGGGTTGTGGTAGGATGCGGTTGAATGTGCTGGTGCTGCAGCAGAATCTGAAGAATGTGGAGGAGGGCAGCGGGGCGGAGCTGAGGCGGGCTGCGAGGTACTTTGAGCTGTTTGAGCTGGGGCCGGAGGAGGTGGTGGAGATGGTCAGGAGGGATAGTGAGAAGGCGAGGGCTGCGAAGGGAGGTGAGGATGAGGGTGGGGATGGGAAGGAGAAGGAGGTGAACGTGGGTGAGATTGGGGAGCGGTTTACGTATGACGAGCTTAAGGCGCTGCTGGAGCTCTGCTACAGCGAGCAGCTGGCTGATCCGGAGCGGGGCGTCGCGGCGGCGGCGAAACGGCAGTTGGCGGATAAGCTGCTGGGTCTGAGCGAGTACATGTGGCAGAGCTAGGCTAGGGCTGTGTCATGTCGGTTTCTTATCTTGCGGGTTTGTGATGGTGGACACGAAATGGGGTTGGGGAGTTTGGGTGGTTGCCCAGTTGCTTCATTGAACCCCAGGATGTCTTGGGCCTGCTGAGGCCGTAGCAGCAGCAGTAGGCGTGCAATGACAATAAGGTTTGTGTCACGTACGGGCAGGGGCTGTTGTGGTCTGTCACCTGGTTTCTGTTTACTGGTCCTGCTTTGCTCACAGATGGGACGACAAGTGCGTGGAAGCACAGCAGTTGGGGCATGCATCGTCACGAGGCTGCGGGTTTGCGGTGGCTGTGGTGACACGGTCGTCGTCTTGGCTGGACGCACCGCGTGTAAGTCGCATGCATGGGGTGTTTCGCACCGCGTCACGACCACAACTCCAGACAACTGGCTGACTGGTTTGATCTCGGCTCGTCCTGCCTCGGTTCCTCAGTATGGCAAACCCGACGTCGCCATCCGTCCTGTGGACAAAAGTATGCCTGGGCCAACCGGCCTCGCGCCCCCAAGTGCACGGTTGAGTGCAGATGCAAGTGCACGCAGCATGCGAGATGACATGCCGGCAAAGGCAGTCCAACAACCAACACTCTTATCTGCTACAGAAGCTCCTGGTGCAACACCAAGTAAGGGTGGCGTGAAACGGCCGAATGTAGAGGAAGCATGGGCGATGGTGTGGCGGTGCATCCGCATCCAATCCCATCCACTTCCCCGGTGAAACACCACACTCTGTCACAGTCGGAAAGGTCCGAGGGGGGTTCGAGAGTGGTTGAAACAGCACGAACCACGCACTGCGATCCACGATGGGTGTGTTTCTGGGTGACGCACGGGGAGAGCTGGCAGCCTGACTGGTCGAGCACCGCATGAAAGCGTTCAGTTGTTTGTGCGATGGAAGGACGAGAGATGGGCGGGCGAAGCACATGCCGTGGCGCCGATCATCTGAGGGTGCGGGGTGCGTGGGAGCGTGGGTGAGGGATTGGCTCAGGGGCGGCTGTCTTGTCTCTTGTCTGGTTTGGCCTGGCCTGGCCTGGCGGCGTGGTTATCATTTTATTGGCCTGGGGGAAAAGGCAGCAACAAGTGGGCGAGCGAGTCCATGACGGAAAATTCTTGGAAAGAGTCTGCTATTTGCATAGGCAGAGAATATCTGCTGAGTATGTATATCCCACTGGCTGGATCGTGAAGATGTGGGGTTTGTTCGTAGACGGGACCTTCCGGTACTATTCACATGCAGCATAAAACAGAAAGAAAAACAAAGGAGAATGCAGTTTGACAGAAGCTTAAATAGGATATCTTTCGTCAGGCACGCAAGACAAAGCAGACAACCCCGCAGCTCGTTCCTGAGGTAGGTAGCGGTCCAAACCCCACATTTATCTGCAGTCGAGATCTATCCAGGCACGTCAGGCCAGGGGAAAGGGGCGACCGAAGTTCAACTTCGCCACTCCTTTACCGCAAGGTATTCTATCAACCTGCCTATCTGTTACAGAGTCGTCAAACTCCATCGTTTGCTCTGCTCCGTGATAGCGGACCAAGGAGTGCCACTAACCCCGAGTCAACCCCAGAACAAATCGTGCACAACGAGGCGATGGACTCCATGAAATAGGACCGGTACTGGCAACCATGACAAGAGAACGGTGACGTTGTCATTGATAGCCTCCCGGCAGCCCCGGTTGGGGGATGCGACAAAAGCTTGGAATTGTGCTAAGGGCCGAGATTGCATTTGCTAGGGCGTGACGTGCCATCAGCCAAGGTTGTTGATGCGAGAGCTCGGTATTCCCCCTAACATTGCCATCTTAAGGTTGCTGCATTGTCGCTGGCCCTGCGTTCACGCCGGGGACCTGGCCACGCGCGCTGTCGTCCAATGGGCAGCCTGGACCTGGAGAGCGATTCGAGCTGGCGGTTCCCAGGTGGACCCCGAGGGTGCTGACAAGCGGCCCCGGGCCTGTGGTGGCCCACCCAAAAGTGCGCCTGCAAGCCAGCAAGTGGGAACCCAGTGAGCATTCCCCCCCTTTAGCGCACCCCTTCGCATTAAAATGCTGTGGTGAGGCGGGCTCACCGTTTTGCAAGACCTGCATTGGCTGATTCTCCCGTCCTTCCCTTTCGACAACTGGCAACCTACACTGACGCGGGCGAAGCTTGGAAACCACGGCAACTCTTCCCGTCGTCTCCTGATTTTCCCTGCAGCCGCCCACACTTCATCATCGCCGTCAATGCGGACGCATCGCTCGTTTTGTTGCCTTCGTTCCTGAATCCTCCCCAGCCGGTTCTGTGTCGGCCTTTCGCTTCGTCCACCTGGTGTTGGGCCTCTCCCCTTCCGGAACGCCTCCCTCCCCTCGTGCGACGACGCCCGCAGGGGCCGCGGTTTCGCCCGCACGACACCGATTTTAGTCTCCCTCCTCCGCCGTTGCCTCCCCGCGCAGCCCTCGGCACGAAAACCCGCCGCCGCCCATCATGGCCTCGTATGTTTCCGCCCGAAATCGGGTCCGGCTTGCTCAGTGTCGGTTGCTGACATGATGCCACCGACTGCAGACTTGGATCCGCGTTTCGCTCGTTCTGGCATACCATGACCAGCTATGATCGACGTTAGCACCTTCCGACCGTCTCCTGCTGTGTTTCTTTTCTGTCCGCTGACGACGACTGCCAGATTCAACCTACGATTCGCCGTACAGGACAGGGCGCCACGTCCCGTTAGAGAGGAATGGCTTGACTTCGGTTGCAACCGCTAGCGAATCGCGCGCCGACATCACATCACCCTACCGCGACGAATCCGGTCGCCACTCCACGTCAACCTTCGATGCCATACGCGGAGGCCACGCGCCATCGGCTGGTACCAACGCGCCTTATTCGCCCGGCCTGAGATCGCAAACCGCGCAGCAGCAGGGCACAAATGACGGCTTCGAGGTCGACAGTCCGACGGGCGAGATTCCCATGCAGTCCTTTCGGGACGGCCTGCCACCGCCGCCATCGGTCTCCAGCTCGTGGAACAGGATTGACAAGTGGGCCGACGAGAACTACCCCGAGCTCTTTGATCAGTTGTGTGAGGGTTGCACGTCCAACGATCTCAACGATCTTGAGCACCAGCTCGACTGTTCCCTCCCCCAGGATGTTCGGGAATCGCTGCAAATTCACGACGGGCAAGAACGCGGCGGAATCCCCACGGGCATCATCTTCAGCGCCATGCTTCTGGACTGCGAGGAGATTGTGCAGGAGTGGGAAAACTGGCGCAAGGTCAACCAAGAGTTTTTGGTCGAACCGACCTTCCCCAGGCCGGCGGTGCCGTCCAAGGCCCTCGGCGGAAGCAGCCAGGCCTCGTCATCGGCAGCCGCGTCGTCCAGCTCAGCGCCCACGTCCCCGCGGAATGCGAACTGGAGGCAGGATCTGCTGTCACGCCAGGACTGCGTCCCACCGAACGCGATCCAGCGGGCGTACGCGCACCCGGCCTGGATCCCCCTAGCGCGCGATTGGGGCGGCAACAACCTGGCCGTCGACCTGGCGCCGGGCCCCAAGGGCCAGTGGGGGCAGGTGATCCTCTTCGGGCGGGACTACGACACCAAGTACGTGGTGGCGCGGTCGTGGGCGGCGTTCCTGGGCGTCGTCGCGGACGACCTGGCCAGCGGGCGGTGGTTCGTCGACGAGGACTCGGGCGAGCTCAAGCTGCGCGAGTTCAAGCAGACGCGCGTCGAGCCGCCCTACTTCGAGATCCTTCGGTGGCGCATGGATCAGAAATACGGGCGCACCGCGGCAAACAAGCGGAGGTCGATGGCGCCCGGCGCCGCGGGGACCGGCTCGCTTAGCGCGCCGAACTCACCCTACACCCAGCCGTCGGAGCCGCCCCACAGCAACGGCGAGCCCCGCGGCCGTTCGATGCAGCGCCTCAACGCCATCTCGCCCATCCCGAGCCCCATCCGCCCCGGCTACGGCAAGCCCAGTCCGCTGGCGCGCGTGGCCGAGGAAGCCGCGTCCGGCATCAGCCCAACCGCCGCGGGGAAGGCTGCTGCTGCTGACAACCTGGTCGAGCTCGACACCCCGCGGCAGAGCAACGAGGAGAACAAGCAGGCGGCCGCGGCCCCGAGGTTGGCGGCCCTGACCAACGACGATGCTGTCCCTGCCGCTGCTGATAGGGCGAACACTGCCGAGGCGCAGGCGAGTGGCAGCAGCAGCGCGTCGGCGGCAGCAGTCAACGGAAAGAAGCCCACGGTGGAGATTGAAGAAGTCGACGGAATGAAGACGATCGAGATTTGAGCGGCAGCGGCAGCCAGCTAGATGCCAGCCAACCTCGGCTGTCTTTACGCGCCCAGTGAAGCGCCGCACGCGGCTTGATGGTCGAGGCAATGCAGCACTGGGGATTTCATAACGTCACAGAAGATACATACAGCGGCAACGGGACGAATGGGGAAAGGGGGGACTTCCCCCACGGCGTTTGGGGCGTCTCAATCTGCCTGACATTGATAAAACGAGCTGGTGGTAGGGGGGTCTTGATTTTTGTGTTTCTCTCTCTTCCGCCTGTTCCCTTCTCCCATGAGGCGGCGGCGTCATCAGCTTTCATCTCAGCCCCCTCGGGTTGTGGGGCTGGGGCTGCTTTGTTGCTGGCCAGAGGGCGTCCGTTCTTCCTTTCACGGCGCAACCCGCTTGTTTCGCTTCCGGATGGCCCGCCTGCGTTCTTCGCGTTTTCTTCCATCTTTTTTGGTCTTGTTGTTCTTTCCGGGGGCGCATTCCGTCTTCGTGGGAAGTACTAAATACACAGCGGTGGTTGTGCTATTTTTCCTGGTATTCCGATGTACATTATACTAGTTTATTTTGGGGAGGGCGTCGTTTTTACTTGCTGCCTCTCTGTCTACCTACCTACCTACCTAACTTAATTGCCTTCCCATGAAGGGGATTGCGTTCTGCTGTTGAGCCGGGGAACAGGTGGGGATGAGGGAGGGGGAACTAGTCGTTGTCTCTTGGTCTGTCCACAACAGGTGGGTGGAGGTGAGGGGCGGCTACCCAAGTATCTGGCGCAGGGGAGGGCTTGTGTTTCCGTCCCGTCAATACGCAGCTGAGCTGTGTGACAATGTCTTTGTACGGTACTTGAGAGGCAACGAATGAGAAGCTGAATGATCGTGTCTGAGCTCGTATACGTCTTGACTTCACTCTGTCACTACTGCGTATCAACCCGTAAGATCTAGTTAACGGGACTCCGTTGGTACCAGGCGAAGGCATTCGACCGTGTTGAGTGGTAAATGCCGCGCTAGTTGTTTTTGTGATGCACTTCATCCAGACTTCACAGCTGGCTCCGTATATTATTCTGTGAGCGGCCAATGGGGGCCCGTCAGTGGGGAGGGGTCTCCAAGGGTTGGGAAGCCATCAGGGTAATCACGTGGCTGGGCTCATGCCGCGACTTGAATCGCGCCAAAAGTGTCAGCCTTGATTGGGTGGGTCCGCTAGCCTGCCGCTCTAACGTCGTCATCCACCGGGAGCTCAGCTCGAGGCTCGTGCACTATCCATCATCGCGCTCGACGACAGCATTCACACGACGACCTCGGCGACACACGCGGATCCGCGCCAGAGCCATTGAAGCCTCCAGAGAAGGTCCTCATACCTCACGCCTGCAGGAGTGCGCTCCGCTCCAATCGATCTCCCTTCGCCCTCCCGCGCATTCGACCGTCCGACGGCCAACAACAGCCCCGTTCCACCATGTCTGAAGACCGCCTCTGGAAGTTTCGAAGGCCAGAATGGCTCAACAGCGTCTGGGCACGTAACGCAGGCGTCTACGGCGCGGGTGGGCTGGTGCGTTTATGCTTTATCCCCCCTTCGCACCCGTCACAGTCCGCACCACCCGAACCGCTGCTGACCCTCTGTACCTGCAGTTCTCCCTCGCCTTCTACATCCTCCTCGACTCGGCCGTCTGGTCCAAGTCGGCGCTGAACGGCTCAACCGTGCACATCAACTTTGTCGACTGGCTGCCCTTCCTCTTCAGCAGCCTGGGCATGCTCATCATCAACAGCGTCGAGAAGGCCCGCCTGTCGGCCGACAGCTTCAGCTATTCCGGCTCGGGCGTCGCCTGGAAGGCCCGCGTCGTGCTGTTCCTGGGCTTTGCCGCGCTCGCGGGCGGCATGGCCGGCGGCGTGACCGTCTTCGTGCTGCGCTTCGTCGTGCCGGGCGTGCCGTTCCCTGCCATGACCATGGGCGTGGAAAACGTGGTCGCGAATGCGCTGGTGGGCGTGAGGTGAGTCTTCATCGTTTGCCTCTTCTTTGGCCCCGAGATGTCCCTACGTGATAGGGGTGCTAACGCGTGCGGTTTCTGTCTCTTCACAGCTCTGTTGTGCTCTGGGTCAGTCAGAATATGGAGGATGAGTACTCGTACAATCTTGCCCTGTGAGCTGGGCTGATGGGTGCAGGATTGGGACGGGTCGAATGAGGGCCCGCCGAGGCTGGGAAGTTTGAGAGTTTTTCCGGGATGAGCTAGGATCTACGGATGGGGTTGGTGGGCAGTAGAAAGCACGAGCTGGCAGAGCTCGGCAGCTGGCCGAGGCGATGGCATGCTTGATTCTTGATTATGTCAGCTATACGACATGCTTAGGCGCTTCGTTCACGATATATCTTATGGAGGGGGTCGGCATTCATCATCCATCCTTTATCAGCACGCATTACTCGGTTGCCCAGGACCGGAAAGCAGCCATAGATAACTCAGATGGGGCGAGATCGTCGATGAGAGGGGTGCGTCCGGTCCCGTTTGGACAAGTTGAGATCGCTGTGATACCCAGCCCCGTTGCCTCTCAGCAAGTTATCGGGTGAGAATACGGAGTTGTGAGAGAAAAGTGTCAGACTCGGGTCCGTGACTTAAATCGTGGGCCCACTGTATGCCCAGCCCAAGCAGCTCACACCACAGCGTCGGGAAGATGTTGGAGTCGGAAACGGCGAGGGTTCATGACCACCAACTTGGGCGGTTGGCCTGCCACCTTGTAATGAAAATGATAGGTACACCAAAGCTCTGTAACCTGAATCTTTTTAAAAATCATCTTACCTGAGTACTTTACATCATTCCCTATTCTCCTTTCATTTTCCTATTTTTACTCTTAATATCTCTTATAGCTTTTTTCCCCTTCTTCCTTTCTTTTCGTCTTCAAGAAGAGTAGATGGGCATCGACCTGCCGGTTTGGTGTACCTGTTATTTCGGCCAGGGATGCCTGCCACGCATACACCCTCCAGTCGCTACGGAGTGGTCCTCATACTCCCAAAATGCTCCTGGTGCTAAGCCAAGCTCAGTCTCCAGGTGCATACCACAGCTGGACAGCTACAACTCAAGTTGCGGTTACATTTCTCTTCGTTTCTTTAGTCAATGGCAATGAGTCCATCAACTTCGGCCGCGCCGGATGGTAGTACGGCTTCCCCGTTGCCAGTGCTTTTCCAGGCCGAGGAGCCAGCACCACGTTGACACCTGCTGCCCCTCCTTCCATCAGCCCGTGGATCGGCCGGGAGAGCTCAACAGGCGGCGCACGCCGTCCGGCTGTCTTAGATCTGCATCTCCGTCACGAGCATAAACAGGATGGGTGACGCCGGCGAATAAGAACCCCTTCACCCCCGCCATTGCGACGGCAGCACGCAACCCTCCCTCTCTGGCTCCAATCGCCACCTAGTCGCCCGCCCGCTTCGATGAGACCTCCCTTCCTTCTCGGTCACCTCAATTCCTGGACAATCGCAAGAACATTGAAAGGCAAAGCTGCAGAGAGACGCTCAACCGCTTGCATCGACTTGGCAGCTACGCCAGCGGGGCTTCGCCATCGTGTCTCAGACACATGCCGCCTTTTCCTGGAAAGACGATCATTTTCCTCCCCTTCCCGGCGGAGCATGATGCTGGGCTCATTGGGCTCGTCCGTCCATGCGGTACAAGACGAAAGCAGCGAAGGAGAAAGGCGTGTGCGCTGGGACCACCCGTCTCAGATTTCCCGGCATGGTCCCGTTGGTGCCTAATGCCTTCGAACCATTCATCGTGGCCGGCGAAGAACTCGAGGGTTCGAGAGCCGCTTGTTTGGCAGAGAGGCTGTTGCCAGCGGGAGAAAGGCACCTAGGAACAACGGGCCTGCTTGGTGTCACACCAGCCACAAGATGGCGCCAGTAGTTCACGGCCGCGTTTCGTTTGGCAGCGGGAGCTAGCACTGCGTGGCTCCGATCCCACCAGCTGCCGAGTCCACAAGCATGCATCGGTTGATGCAGGCCGCCCGAAAGGGGGGTTTCGCGCCAGGCCCCGTGCTACCCACTGGACAGACAAGGCGCCGTTTGCTGACTTGCATGACGCCTCCAGTTTCAGTCCCTCGAGCTCATCAGCACATCGGGTGCGTCAAATCAGCCAAATCGGGTTCGGAAATCAATTAATTGAGGAGCAGGAGGTGAATGCAACAAGTCTAGGCAGCCAACAACTTGGGCTAAACCGTGTTCTGTTGGGCTTGACGACAGCTTAGTAAAAGCTGGTACCTGGCTTTGTGAGGTGTGTTCGAAAGATCAAGAGTTCCAAGGAACTGCCAAAATTAGGTCGGGGAGTGTTGCACAAGGCGGAGGAGGATGGCATCGCCGTCCCGGCCACAAGATACCTAGGCTCGAGATAGGATACCTTCCCAGGCTCACCCAAGAGACCTACCTCGCGAAGCCCGCGATTCAGGGAAACGGCGTGTTCGCAAGGAAAAGGGTCTTGTAGTCCTGGGAAAACGGCAAAAGCCGTATTGACGATGTCCGCGCAACTAAGGTGGCGAGGCGGGGCAGTTCGGCCCGGGCCTTGCGCGCGTTCCGGACCGTTCGCTAACATTGTATGTTGCTGTTGTGGTGGGTTCCTAGGTAGGGAGGGAGTCAGCTCCAGCTTCAGAATGCGGGCTCATGCAAGCGGCCAGTCGTGATGTGATGGTTGCGAGCTCCAATCGCTTCTGGCCTGCAACTGAGGGATTGGCCGGCGTGCATCGTGCTCCCAGGGGCTGAAGACAGTGGGTATTGCATGCATCAAAGCACTCTGCATGACACCATCCTCCACATCCTCCGCGAGTTGGTTGGGGAGGAGGTTTGAAGGGCAGAACGGGAGAAAGAGGTCGACTGACCACCTAGTTGTTCTCAGCTGAGCCAAGCTGAGAATGAACAACTTGGAATTTACGATGAGGATGGTGACCCCGACGCCACTCCCATCGCACCTTCCACACGGTGTCTCTCCTGGGTGGCTCTTCACTCTCACTGCAACCGTTGAGATGTGGCCCATGCTCAGCACTTGACCCCACCATGAATGGTGCTCATCCAGCAGGCTCGAGGCACGGGCCACAGGGGCCTCCGGAGCCACCCCAATTGAATGTGCCAATGTGACCGTACAGAACATTACGAAGCTCGGCGAGGAAAGATCAGAGGTCGATACGCCCTGATTCGGCTCCCTTCCGTGGTAGGTTCTACCCGTATGCTCGTTCCCGCCGGCAATCGAGGCTCGCGTCAGAGAGGTTGCAGTCAGCAATTCAAGCACCTCACATGACGCGCGAGTCACATGCTCAACTGCCGGGGTTGCACTCTTTCGATCACCCTTGACGTCCGAGGCGGCGGGACTACTCCGTACAAGCCCCCGTTTGCTATAATTGGTGAGAAGCGGGCCAGGTCGGGCCCAGGCCTGGCCCCCGATGTATCTTGATCTTGCTGATGATTGATGCTTTGGCCTGCGGCTCAAGCCTCGTCACTCCGGCATCGATCCGCGCGGGCGCTATCTCGAAGCCATGGCCTCGGGAGGCCAACCGCGCGGGCTGTCAGGGCTGTCAGGGGCCAGCTCCCTGTTGCACTGGCCGTTGTCGGGCGACCCTTGCAGCCTGCCGAGCCTGCCTCCTGTCCAGCGTCTCATACGACGGATATGGCCGGTTCTGCACGCAGCACGACTGCTCATTCGTCAATGCCCTTCCAGTCGATCGCCTATCAACCACCGAGTCAAGTCAACATTGGCTCTTGTCGTCGCCCGTCCCGATGACCACCACACTCCTGCTTTCCCGCCTCCACCAGTTACACAGTAGCAACACTCGGTCCAGCCACGGTCTCCCCAGTCCGGTTGGTGGGTTAGCGCACTCGAGGTGGTCATGGGACCTCCCAAGCGCTTCGTGGAGATCCACCTGCCTGACGCTCAGGTCGCCGAGCAGCAAGCTTCAGTGATCGATGAACCGCATGTCGCGGTCTGGCTTTCTGATATGCCTAACACTATGGCTAGTCGCCTACACGTGTATGTGCCCCGTGCACGGTATGCGTCTCGTCAGAGAGACGGAGTACACTTGGCTCAGCAAGTCGCGTAGCGCGCGGACGGCTTGCTTTGCCTGCAGCGCGGGTGATAACGATTATCAGTTTGCCCCGCCGCCGTTGCTTCGCCGTTGGGGAGCATCGTTCCCTCCCGTCACTAGCAGGGAAAGCTGTCGGTTCTCGCTCTAAAAGCTACCTTACTTGGGTCTGCCAATGACGGCGCGAAGGACTGCCGGCCTCGCCAGGCCTTGACTGCTGGCGTCACCGGGTTGGAGCGATCCCAAGCAGCCTCCCGTCCAGGGGAATCACGAACGGTGCCCGAAAGTGCAACCGCCATATTCATGGATGGTAGAAGCACCCGCAGACAACAAAGCACGCTATAGATACCTGGTACATCGGAGCCACTTTGTCGACCTGTAATCCGTCGTCTGTGTTTCGTACAGTACATTGATGAGGGAGCTCCATGACCCAGGCTTGAAGCGAGGGGCAGGTGACCATCTCAGAACTTCCAGATCGCCCCACACCCAGTCTCCGACGAGGGGCAACAAAGAGGGCTGAAGACAGTTGACCCACTGCTCTCGAGATGGCGGCAGGCAGTTTGACTCCAGCCAGACTCGGGGCTTGCTGATGAGGCTATATCCATCCCAGAAGCCCATCTAATCGGACGTGTCCTCCATGCATCTCCAAATGCTCCCGTCCTCGAGTTCCGCCGCGATTGACACACCGGTGCATCGGGTCTCCGTCACCTGGTCGAACACCGTGCCTTCCAGGTGCGCCAGAAGGCTTCGCTCCACGCAGCAGAGCCCAATGACGTTCTGAAGTGGCACTGACCGTCAGCCGCCCAAAGCACGCGCCCTCTCCCTTCAACGGTCAATTGCCTGATGGATCTCCGTCCGGATACCTCTCCCGAGCTGAACCTCTCGATGTTTACTGTGTACGAGGCATTAGACGGTGGGCTGTCTCTTGGAATTGTCACTCGTTGCCGAGCTCTGCACTTCGCCGGGCTTCGGCTCGACCAACCAGACGTGGGCCATTTCCATTTTCAACATTTCCAACTACAGCCGCCCGCAGCCCACGGCGAGTCCCTGTCGACCCTGCGTGGAAGCTAAAAGCTAACCCCGGCACCGACGCCCCAAAAAATGTAGTACGGTAAGCCTGCAAGGGTTGCTGAGCGCAAAGCATTCCATTCTTTTTCGTTTGAACAGAGAGGCCGACAGAAAGACATGTAAAACAACGAAAGATACTTATGTAAGGAGTAGAGATGGAACGGGTGTATTAATATCATGAGCAGAACATGTAAAATGAGGCAGTAGCTACAAGAGAGAGTTACCAAGAGAGCGTTGACTTCATACGGCGTTCCCGTGATTTGATGTGACGTGTAATCACCTGAGTCCATCCAGGAGAGGTACTTGATAAATTGACTATAACTTCAACGGGTGCCCACCTTCCATGGCAGGCAGTGACGACGGCGGGCCGAACGACCTGCCCCTCACCACGCGAGCAGCTCAGAGCCATTCGTTGTCCGTCCCCGTCCCGCCTTTCCTCCAACCCCAAAACGAGGCTCTGCACACGATCTTACTGCAACACGAAAACAAGCGCGCGTGAGTGTCAGAGGTTTCCTGCTGTCGGTTTCATATCGCGCCCTGCGCCTTGCCGTCTCCCTCTCAGCCCTTGGCCCCTTGACGTTATTTCCACGTCCTGGCCGTCCACCTCGACACCGAGCTGTCCAAAAACGCTCACCTGCCTCCCAACCCTTGCCCCTTCCCGACTCCCAACCCCTCATCTGGCCTGCTCTGGTTGGCTGCAGCGATCGTACAGAGCGCCAAGTCCCTGGCCATCTGACCTCACCAGGCGTGCGGGCTGCAGAAGCATGCAATGGCAGGAATTTTGCACTGGCAGCACCAAAAGGAAGCCTCTCGCGCCCGTCGATCAGTCCCCGTCGCCCGGCCTGCTGTTGCCGCGTGTGGTTTCTGCCCTTCCGTCTTTCCATTTCCTTTTCCGTCCCTTCTCTCAACCCTGCGACACATTCAACCCTCCACTCCTCCTTGACGAAGTGGCTCATCAGCAGCATCGCCCGTGGTGAGTGCCGCTCGTTTCATCTCATCAAAACGGCTCAGTAACTACCTTACATAGACGGATCCCGAAGTCGGGTCTCGTCAAGTGAGGGTCACCCGAGTCCATGCGCCTTGCATCCTCGCGGAGAAACCCACTTTGTTGTTGAACCCCGGCCTGGGACCGCTGCGGGCGAGCGAGCGAGCACACGCCAGGCTGCCCTTGCGTGCGGTCGTCGCCACCAGACTGCCCACCTGTGTGGTTCTCCCCCGCCGTCATTTGCACTGGAGCTAGCGCGCCCGCCCCTCCAAAACCTCATTCCATCCTGGCCCGACCTTTGAATTTCAACCCTTACTTGTACTTTCTCCTGCTGCCCTCGTCTTCCTTTCCCCTTCGCAACGTCCATGGTCTCCACCGCCTCGTCGCAAATACCCTGTATCGCTTTCACCAGCTCACCACCGCCAGGACATTGTTGACGGTCGGAATTGCGAGCACCTCCGTCTAGTTGAACCGCAGAGCCCAAAGCCAGCGGTGCCTCTAGGTTCGCAGCCAATCGACGTGTTCCGTACGCCTGTTGCAGTCTTCCAGCTGCATCAGCTCCCCCGCCCGCATTTTCTCTCTGCGCCGCCGCCAAGTGCATCGCTCCCGGCCCAAAACCGACACCCCAGCATCCGGGCGACGAGGGCGCCAACAGCGAAACGAGTCCATACAGGCTGCAGAATCCTTCAATTCGATTCGAACCGCGCGCTTTTGGGCGTGCTGCATCGAATTTGGGCCAGAATACGTAAGAGCCCAGCAGCCACATTCCCCCTCCGGTCGCCGGCGTTTCGACCACTTTGTTGCCCAACACGGCCGAAACCAGCTCCTTCGCGGTTCATCCTTCTTCGTCCCCCCCACCACCAATACCCCTCGATTGTCCCCAACGGTAGCACGGCCTTGACCTGCGCATACCTCGAGCAATGGCGTCGAATCGGCCGGCAGCGTTCAACACCCTGCGGATGGGAGGTTAGTTACGCCCTCGAGTACCATGATATGGTCCCAGCCGAGGGACCTTGGTGTGTAGTACTGGTTTACTGACGAATTTAATGCAGAGGTCATCCGCGAAAAGGTTCAAGATGGCGTCACTGGCGAGACCCGCGAGATACAGTATACCCAGTGCAAGATCGTCGGCAACGGGTCCTTTGGCGTCGTGTTCCAGACGAAACTTTCGCCCTCCAATGAAGATGCGGCCATCAAGCGTGTTCTGCAAGACAAGCGATTCAAGAACCGAGAGCTGCAGATTATGAGGATTGTGCGCCACCCGAACATTGTGCAGCTAAAGGCCTTCTACTACTCCAACGGCGAGCGTGTAAGTCGGCCCTTGCGTTTCTTGATGAATGCCTCGTTGCGAGGCCACTAGCCACTGCTTGTGCGGGGCGTTTTTGCTGACGATGCCTGTGGTGGACAGAAGGACGAAGTCTACCTGAATCTCGTCCAGGAGTTTGTCCCTGAGACGGTGTACAGGGCCTCGAGATTCTTCAACAAGATGAAGACGACTATGCCGACACTAGAAGTGAAGCTGTACATATACCAGCTCTTCCGAGCTCTGGCGTACATCCACTCACAAGGCATCTGCCATCGCGACATCAAGCCGCAGAACCTCCTCCTCGATCCGAGTACGGGCGTGCTGAAGCTGTGCGATTTTGGCAGCGCCAAGATCCTGGTGGAGAACGAGCCGAACGTGTCGTACATCTGCTCGCGGTACTACCGGGCCCCGGAGTTGATCTTCGGTGCCACGAACTACACGACCAAGATCGGTAAGCAGGATCGTGGAACGGGCGAGGGCGTGGCATACTCCACGCCTTGGAAATTTGAAAGAAAAGAGCTAACCGAAGCCTAACAGACGTATGGTCTACCGGGTGCGTCATGGCCGAGCTCATGCTGGGACAGCCGCTTTTTCCCGGAGAGTCCGGAATCGACCAGCTCGTAGAAATCATCAAGGTTCTGGGGACGCCCACTCGAGAGCAGATTCGAACTATGAACCCGAACTACATGGAGCACAAGTTCCCGCAGATCAAACCCCACCCGTTCAACAAGGTGTTCCGCAAGGCGGACGCGAACGCCATCGACCTGATCGCGCGGCTGCTCGAGTACACTCCAACAGAACGCCTGGGTGCCATTGATGCGATGGTGCACCCCTTCTTCGACGAGCTCCGCGAGGCCAGCACGAAGCTGCCGGATTCGCGGCACGGCACGGGTCAGCTTAGAGAGCTTCCTCCGTTGTTCGACTTCTCGCGTCACGGTAAGCAACGTCTACCTTCCAACCTCCGCTTGTTCATGCGCTCTTCCACTGCGCTTCAAAGTACTGATCGAGACGGGTTTTCTTCCAGAGTTGTCGATCGCTCCTCACCTCAACCACCAGCTTGTGCCGCCTCACATGATTCCGGTGCTCGCCGCCCGGGGGCTCGACATTGACAACTTCAGCCCCATGAACAAACAGGATATGATGGCGAAATTAGATTGAGAGATATGAACCCGACATGACGAAAACCTCGGTTTCTGTCAGCTTCGCGGTCACAAGTGTCGGTTTATCGTTGGGCAGTTCATACTGTACTTCGCCAGCCAGAGTATCATCCTCGAGATCCCAGCCGGGAGAGGCACCGACTTCTCACGTCCCGTTCGCGCCCCGTTTCATGATGATCCACAAGAGGAGAGGATATGCCAAATGAGATACCCCACCCCACGAGCAGTTTAGGTGGCGATGAAAGACCTCCCAAGCAAGGGCGAAGACGAAACCCGGATACCCCGCCGATTCCACCCTGTTGCCCTCGATCAAAGAAAGCTGTGTCGAGAGAGATGCGTTTTGCGGAGGTTGTCGTAGGTGTGCAGTGGCCTGGAAAGGGCAAATGGGGGAAGGAGAATGGAGGGGGCGGAAAGGACGGGTTTTGAGACGCAGCCATACGGGTTCGACGGAGGCGTCATCCTCGCAAAAAAGGGACAAGCCACGAAACAGGGTGGTTGTGTGTGAAGGGGGGCCGCGGCTGAGGGGAGGAGGAGGGGGGAAATGACATACTGGGATCCATGGTTCAATTTTCCCCCTTCTGCTTCTTGTCTTTTTCGTTGATTCTAGAGTTTCTTCCTTCTTCGGTTCTTTTTTTACTTACTTCTGCATGACCGACATGGCTTTCTGCTGCTTATCTTCACCGAATCGTGCCGGACTTCTTTTGTGGCTCTGGACGAGGATTGGACCACCCTACTTACCTACCTACCTACCTACTACCGCTCCTGCGTTGCTGTGGCGGGCGCCCGCGGCATACGTTTGAGAGAAGGTCAAATGACAAATCGACAAGTTGGTGGTGTCCGGGGCTCTTTTCACTCCCTCCCCCCTTCCTCTTAAGCTGTGTCTTTTGCGCGGCTTTCCGGGATTCTCTATGATCAATGTATCAACTACCAGACGCCCGGTTGCCTACGACTGCTGGGCTTCCGGAACACATGGCATATAGGTTACCTCTACCGACCTTCTCTGAGTTTTCCTTGTTCCGTATCGCTGTTGTGGCACGAGAAGTCGACACTAATTTCATATCTTTGGTGGCGTGCGTTAACCCCTTTTCATTTCCTCGACTTCGCTCTTCGTCTTGACCACCTTTGCCTCCTTCTCCCCTAACATTTTCTTGCTGGGGCATGTGCGGCGCGCACGAAGGAGAGGGGGGGTCGCAGGGGGGCGGGGCACCTTCGTCATGAGAGCACGCCGAAGGTGCACATCACGCCTCCAACAGGGCATTGGCCTGCCGGTCCGCCTGCTTACTTGTTTACTTGCCTTTGAGAGGAGTTGAATTGAGGTTCGGGGCGTGGTCGGGATGGTGTTGATGGTTATCTAGCAAGACAGAAAGACACAACGGGTGATGGGACAGACACGGAAGTACTCGTGTTTGGTGCTGTTTGCTGCCCCGGTGTATTCATCCTGCATGTTCTGCATAAGCTTGTGGGCGTTGGGTGGCCTGGCTATTGCTGCTGCTACCAGGTTTGGATGCAACCAGACGGACAGCTATGACACTTGCGCAAAACATCGGCATCCCCCCCTCCCCCCCTGCCGCCGCCTACTTCCTGGGAACGCAGGTGAGACAAAGTGGTGGATTTGCTGATGGTGACACTGATATTTTGGACAGGGCTGAGTGGGTTGGGTTGGCTGCCTATTTGTGGATCTTCATGTACGCGGGCTTGATGTTCGAAACGCTGCTCCCTTTGAGACTCTGTAGGTTTAGACTTACCACTCGTGTTAATATGAGCTGTCAGCTTCATAACCCGAAGCGATGGGCCAAAGTTTACCCTGGCCAGCCGTTATGTCGGATACCCGGAGAATACAGTTTTCACGCTGTCAATTCCGTTCTTATTCATTTAATGTTGAGACAGGAAAACAGCACACCATGTTAGTCGCCGAAATCACACTTTACCATGAGCAGGCCTGAGAACCAATAACGTAAGTGGGGCCAATTACCACAGTACCAGCGTCAGGGGGAGCAATCGTCACAGGGCATTTTCTGCCCCGTATCTCAGGCCTCAGACGCACTCCATTGACGCTAGCGCTTCGGGACCCACAGTCAATTCGCGCTTGGCAGCTTAACTCTTCGTGAAGCTCTGCCTGCGTAAGGTAAAGTTAAAGTTGACCATACGCACCGCGCCGCCAGCGAGCTCTGGCAACCTCCTCAGAATCGCACCCGCCGCACATCGCCCGGGACGTCTCTCCATTTTTATCGCAGAACTCAGCATTGCGACTGCTCTTCCCATCCCAGATTCAACGGAAGAGATAGCCTACAATGGCGGACCACGACCGCAGACAGAGCGGCGGCGGGAGCAGCTACAACCCCAAGAAGCGTCGCTACCGAGGTGAGATTCCATACACAACGGCCCATTCTAACCCAGTGAGGCTTGAGTCTGCGGTGGCCCCAGTGGCAGGCCCTCGTATGGTTTTGTCCACCGCTTACTCATTGCCAATCAACTCGCCCATCAACCTGCCTTGCACTCCATCCTCACATTTAGAGCCAGACGACTAACTACTGCCCCCCCTTCTCCCGCACAGAGGACGATGACTTCGACCGGCGCGGCCCGCGCCGCCGTTTTGATGCGCCGCCGCACGTGCGCGTGCGCAAGCAGCTGATCGCCATCGCTGAGAACCCGATGCGGCCCTGGCACGAGGAGGTGCAGGCCGTCGCGACGCTCTTCACCGACAACTGGGACGACGAGCTGCTGCGCGGCAACTTCGTCGACCTGGTGCTGCAGCTGGCCGTCGAGCAGCCGCTCAAGACGCCCTTCGTCGCCGCCGTCGTGCTGCTCGCCAACGTCGCCAAGCCCGAGGTCGTCGATATGCTGCTGGCCAAGCTGGCTGCGCTGGTAGAGGCGCGCATCGCGGCCGGCGAGTGGCGCGACGTGAAGCTATACTTGAAGCTGCTGGGGTGCCTGCAGGGTTGCTTGGAGGGGGAAGGTGTGTTCCCCCTGTTGGAGGGGCTTTTTGAGAGGGCGGTAGACTTGCAGACTGCGAGTTCGGAGGATGTGAGTTCTGCCCGTTCTGGTGGCTTTGTTCATGGAGGAGGAGTGGCGGCAACGGTGGATGCTGACTGGTTACGCAGACGATTGGGACAGAGATTGTCAAGATCATTCTCCTGACCCTTCCGTACCTCATGGTGGCCGCGCCCGGCCAGTGGGTACAGAAGGCGGCGGATCTGATGGAAAAGACAGAGATCATTGCCTCGGAGCCGCACACCCTGCAGACGCTCATCGAGCCGTATCACGCCGAGAGCAACGAGGAGGACCCGATCCAGTCGCAGAGTTTGATCGGCTTGCTTCAGACTCAGCTCCAAACCGAGGCCAACAATGGATGGGCGCTGTCCTGCCTGCCGAGGCCATGGGAATTTCCCTTAGGCGAGGTCGAACAGCAGTCTCAGCTCGAAAACGCTGCCAAACACGCTCTCCCTCCCATCACGATTCCTCAGACAGTTATTGCTGGACCCCGGCCGCTATTTCCCGAGGTCTACTTGTCGGTCTACGCGAACCAGGAGGTAGAATCAGTGCCCCCTCTCAACACTGCCGCGGCGTCCCTGATTCGGGATGCCCTGCTGGACACGATCAACGTCCTCCACTTCAACCGCAACATCACCGCACGGCACCTGATTGACCTGGACTGCTACTTTGCTCCGCGGACGTTTGCCGCGAGAGCGACCCCCTTCGACAAGCTGCGCGACATCGAGCCGCCCAAGTCGACATGGAAGCCGGAAGACGTAGCTGTCGACGCCGTCTTCTCCCAGCTCTTCCAGCTGCCGAACCCGGAGCACAAACTCGTCTACTACCACTCCGTCCTCACCGAAGCATGCAAGCTTGCCCCGGCGGCGATAGCGCCGAGCTTGGGGCGTGCTATTCGCTACCTCTACCGGAATTCGCCCCGTTTTGACCTCGAGCTGACCAACCGCTTCATTGACTGGTTCGCGCACCATCTGAGCAACTTTGGTTTCACGTGGAAGTGGACGGAGTGGGTCGACGACGTGAATATGCCAGACATCCACCCGCGAAAGGCGCTCATTGCGGGCGCGCTCGACAAAGAGATCAGACTCAGCTTCGCGCAGCGCATCAAGAACACCCTGCCAGAACCGTACAAGGGGCTGATCAGCCCCGAAAAGGAGAAGGACGTGCCTGACTTCAAGTTCGCCAGCGATGGTCCGTCGATTCATCTATCCTTTTACCTCATCTCATGCTAACCTGCCCCCAGACGCCCCGTTTGCCGCTGAAGGCCGCGAGATTGCCGCGCTGCTCAAGCGCAAGGCGCCCGACGAGGAGATCGACGCGGTCATCCAGCGCATTCAGTCGCTCGCCATCGACCGCGACCTCGACGCGCTCGTGGCGAGCACCGACGTGTTCGTGACGTGCGTGCTGCACGTCGGCAGCAAGTCGCTCTCGCACGTGCTGGCCGCCATCGAGCGCACCAAGGACCGGCTCGCCGACGCCGGCGCCGCCTCGGACGCCGCCCGCACCCAGATCATCGCCGCCACTATGGCCTACTGGGCCGCCCACCCGGGCGTCGCCCTCTCCATCGTCGAGAAGCTGCTTAACTACAGCATCCTGACCCCGGCCACCGTCATCAACTGGGCCCTGCTCGCCCGCGCGGGCAGCACCCGCGGCGAGGCCCTCGCCGCCGCCCACGTCTACGAGATGGTCTTCAACACCGTCATCAAAGTCACCGGCCGCGTGCGCCAGCTCGCCGCGAAGCCGGCCGGCCCGCCCCCGGCAGCAGCCCCTGAGGAAGTGGAGGGAACTGACGAGGCGGCGACGCGCGACCGCGAAATCGGCGCGATGCGCGCGCTGTTCGCCGCCATCGAGGACGCGCTCGCGGCGTGGGCCACCGGCAGCAAGGACGAGATGATGGAGAGCGAGGGCAGTGCCGAGAACGAGCAGCTCGTGCGCCGCTGGGGCGAGCGCTGGCTGCGCGTGTTCCGGCGGCGCGCGGCCATCGAGGAGGCGTTCCTTGTCGAGGCAGAGAAGGAGCGCGCGAGGGGGGCGGCGGAGGAGGAGGCGCGGCAGCGGAATGGGGTGGTGGATGGGAGTGCGGAAGGGATGAATGTTGAGGAGGTTGTTTAGATGCATGCCTGGGCAGTACCTGCTCTGGCGGACGGGGATGCTCGATGGGACACATGTGCGAGGAAGTGGTTCAATTGTATGATTTTGTACTTCACAGTTAGGGGTTTTTTATTCCATCTGGCTTTGGGAGGTTGGGAGGAGTCAATGGATGAGCGTGGGCGGGTCAGTCAGAGAGGCTTGAAGTCGCCAGGAACTCAGAATCACCATCAGACGTGACAAGGGGAGGAAAATCTTGCTTTGCAGGAAGCGTATGGAATCAGATATTTGCCGCCATTTGCACCGTCGCTTTCGTAATGGCTCTCAATGCTTTATCCGCTACTTGTGCTATAGATAACCCAACAGCTTTAGGGCACAAGGCCAGGCCCCATAATCGTTCGTGCTCGCTATCCATGCGTGTCTGGCGCGAGTTTGGTCATAGCCATGTAAGCATGCTGGCTGCGACCAGCGCTGAGGGCAAAGTGGCTGCGTACGCTGCGTGTACGTTAGCTCTCAGAGACTGAGAGGAGTGTTTTGATGTGGGAGACGAGGCGTCGTCCCTAACCGTACGTAGATTTGGCAGACATTCGCTGGCGGCACCTAGCAGAGCTCGTTGAAACGACGGAACCCCCCGCGACTGACAGTTGTGAATTGGGTCCTTTTGCCCGTTCCACACTGCATCGACGGGCTCGTGTAAATTGCGGTGTGGATTCGCGTACTGCGAATGGCAGTACCCTTTCCGTCATGCGGCGTGTTATGACTTCCGCAAGCTCTTGAGTCTGCAACGCCAAGTCGCCGTTTGATTTCGGCACCGGACGGCAATGCGCACAGGGGCTGCTTTAGAGAAGCCAGCAAGAAGCGAAGTCACCTAGCCAAGCCCGGCACAATCGCTGTCTCAGCCTATGACTTCTCATTCGAGTCCTTCAACCGCGACCCGACTAATACTAACGCCGGGCAAACCCAGGCGGCGGCGCGCCAAACCCAGGCGGCACCGCCCCCGGTGGCGGCATGAACCCAGGCGGCGGGACAGGCAAGCCCGGCGGGGGTGGTCCACCAGCAACAAACCCACCGGGCGGCGGCGGCGGCAGCGGCATGCCAGGATACACGGGCGGCTGCTGGCCCGGGATGGGGCCGGCGAGGAAGCCGGCAGGTGGCGGCGGATGGTGGAAGCCCGGGGCGGGCCCGCCAAAGCCGCCGTGGCTTGGGGGCGGGCGCGCGGGCAGGCCGGAAGGCGCGGGCGGGAGGCCGGCACCGGGCATGGGTGGTCTGCCGGCTCCGTAGGGTGGAAGAGGGCCCGGGCGGCTACCGCCCATGCCGCCTGGTCCGGTGGGCGGTATCGCGCCGTAGGCGCCGGCGGGGGGCATGGCGGCGCCAACGGGAGCGACGGGAGGGATCGCGGCCGGTGGCATGCCAGTGAGGCCGTCGATGGGAGAAGGGGCGGCGGCTGCGGCGGGGCCGGTGGGGGCGGTGGTTGGTGGTGCGGCTGCTGGGGCCGTCATGTGGAAGGCGGGTGGGAGTGGTTGTTGCTCCGGGACGATGTTGTGCTTCTTCCCCTCGGCTGCCAGCTTCCGCTCGGCCTCGTCGCCGTGGCGCTCGCCCTTGCCGTCCTTCTTGTAGGCGTACTCAACCGTGATGGCTTTGCTGAGGAGGTACTGGCCGTTCATGGTTGATAGGGCGGCGTCGCTGGCCTCGAACGAATCAAAGCTGACAAAGCCGTAGCCCTTGGAGATATTGTTCTCGTCGCGCACGATGTTGGGCTGGCGCAGGATCTGGCCAAACTGGCTGAAGGTGTCGTAGAGGATCTTCTCGTCGACCTGGGGGTCGAGGTTGTTGATGAACAGCTCGGCGCCAATGTCGACCGTCTTCTGCTTGTCGGCACTCGCCTTGTTGACGCGGATCGGCTTTCCCCAGACGCGGATGCCGTTGAGCACCTTGGCGGCGTACTCGGCCGAGGCGGGCGTGTCGAACTCGACGAAACCGTAGCCCTGGTGCGTCTGCGAGACGCGGTCCTGCGGCATGTGAACCTGACGTACCGGTCCAACCTGTGTCATGAGCTCGGAGAGAAGCTCCTGGGTGAAGCGCTCGTCGATGTTGCCGACATAGACGGTGGCATCCTTGTTCTGTTCCCTGGGCCACGAGTTAGTCTGGCGGTTTCCTTTCCTTCGAGGTATGCGCGGAAGTGACTGCTAGGACGCCTGCTCACCAATGTTTCGACATTGCAATCTCTAAAATCGCCCTTTGCGACAGGGAAAAGGATGCTTAGCACTCTTGACACTCGGCAGCGCGTGCGACTGTAGATCAAAAAGATACGGTCGCTCGGTATGGATGTTGTCGCGAGTCTGCCAGGCGCCAAGCCAAAGTGAACTTCAAGCTGTGCTGTTGTTGGCATGGTTCAGCAACCGGCAGGCAACTTCAGCACAGGTGTAACTTCCTAGCGCGCCAAGACCCCGGACCTGCTGTCGGGGTGTGGGTCCAGCCCGAGCAGGCCATCCAGAAAATGAATTTGTCGCGACCCAACGGCATCAAGCGGCTCCATTCTATCCGGACCGCGCAGCATACACCTCCAGATTATTGTCAGTGTCACACCACGACGAAGCGCACCCATTGCTTGTTTAGGACGACCCCAGGCAGCTTGTATCTCAGAGACGCAGCTCAGAATGTTCGCCTTGTCGGAAGAGTCCAAGGTCCGTCGCACCTCGCTTCTCGCCCCCCAGGCCACGCACGCCATCGACAAATTTAACGGCAAAGCTTGCTGACACGAGCCGACACAGGAGCGCATTGGGCGGATCATTGAGATCTCTCGCGTTGCGATTCACTAGTATGTTTTTACCGCCATGACCCCTCAACCACAGGGTTGCTAACCGTCGCAGTGGCTACCTGCCTCTGATTCTCTACCTTGGTATGCGGCCCTGCTGAACCACGACGGCTACGGAACGACGCATCCTGACTCTCTACAGGCTACACTCGCAGCGAGCCTCGGCCATCCATCATCCGGTACGTCGGACGCAGCCGTTGCGCTTCCCGCCACGATAAGGGCTTATTCTAACCGCTCGTCCAGCCTTCTCTCGCCGCTCTCTTAGATAACGAACAACGAAGCTGGCACGAATGTTGAAGGAATACACGAACTGTACCACTATCAAGAGGGGAAGACGACACTCGCTGGTGAAAGCGTCGTGTCTCATTGCATAAGGACGGTGGGATGCAACCAGGGGCACCTTGGTCGCTGGATGTTATGACCAGCTCTGTACAATATTATCACGGACCAACTCTGCCATGAGGATAGAGATACGGATGGCTATCTCAAGGGCCTGTTGAGCTTGTGTTTGCCGCTTTCATCGGAGCTAAGCAAGCGAACATGCTCGCTGTGCTGTGACTGCCCTCGCCGTTCCATTGATGCGCTCGGTCGAGCCAAGCCCGGGTACTTAGTGCATGTAACTGCAAAAAGTTAGGAGACCCTTGCGTCATAACCTTTTTCTGCTTTGTCACTTCTCTCGAACGGCGACGACCAACGCGCCTCGCTCGCTCAACGCCATGCACACGCCTTGACGAGCACTGCTTTCTTTATTCTCCATACCGAACCCATGTAGCGACTACCAGCACACGTCTCTGTATGACGGCCACCAAAGATGCGGGCCTCTCACCCGCCCTCGTCGAGACCGTCGCTGGGCTCTCGGCAGGGTCCATGGCCACCCTGATCGTGCACCCGCTCGACATCGTCAAGACGCGCATGCAAGGTGCGTGCCCCTCCCATCCACTGCTTCCTCTTATCACCTCCTCAGCTGACGCAAAATCCCATCTTTCCCAGTCCACCGCAGCACACACGCCTCCTCCCCGACCACCGTCTCCCTGATCCGCTCGCTCGCCCGCACCGACCAGCCGCTCGCCGCGCTCTACCGCGGCCTGGCACCCAACCTGCTGGGCAACGCGACCAGCTGGGCCTCCTTCTTCTTCTTCAAGTCCCGCTTCGAGCGCGGCCTCGCCCACCTGCGAGCCGACGCCCACCATCAGCATGGCGCCTCCGTCGACTCGGATCCAGACCCGCGCTCGCCCGCGCAGATCAAGGCGCGTCTCACTCCCGCTGACTTCTTCGCTGCCTCGCTTGCCGCCGGCGCCGCCACCCAGCTTATCACCAACCCCATCTGGGTGCTTAAGACCCGCATGCTCGCGTCCGACCGCTCCGCCGCCGGCGCGTACCCCGGTATGTGGTCCGGCGCGGTGCGCCTGCTGCGGGAGGAAGGCGTGTGGGGTTTTTATCGTGGCTTGGGGGTGGGCATGCTGGCCGTGAGCCATGGCGCCGTGCAGTTTGCTGTGTATGACCCCGCCAGGAAGATGTATCTCGCGTCGAGGGGGGGCCCGACGCAAGAAGGGGGCGAAGGCGCGGTGTCGAACGAGGCGACGCTGGTGCTATCGACCATGTCAAAGCTGGTTGCCGGCGCCGCGACGTATCCGCTGCAGGTCCTCAGGAGCAGACTGCAGCACTACGACGCCGAGGAACTGTTTGGGCGGGGCGTGTCTGGCGTGGTGAGGAAGCTCTGGCGCGAGGAAGGGATTAGGGGTTTCTACCGGGGCGTCATGCCTGGTGTGGTCAGGGTGCTGCCGGCCACTTGGGTGACTTTTTTGGTGTACGAGAACGTCAAGTACTATTTACCGCGGTGGGCTCAGGGTGAAGAGCATCATGTCGCGGTTCAGAGCTAGACGGGGCCCAGGTGGTGCGGTGGCTGAACAGCACTTGATACTTGATCTTGGGTTGGATGAACCTGGACGGCGTGGTAGGACGTTAGCTTTTGCTTGTAGTCACAGGTCATCAGGGTGTGGGATTCTACAGCTTTGCCTTGGTATCGTAGGGGCACAGCGTGTCAACAACACAGCTCTTATCACCTCAGGCGCTAGGCGTAATATGGTGTTTGGTGTCAACTTGATCCACACCGGTGTACGTGAAACTCAAGCCCCAAAGATCGGTCTCCAGGGACTCTGAGCCGGCTTGTGATGCCAAATCTCAACGTCTGGTGGGACGTCTGCCGTCAGGCACGTGCGGCAGCACTCCAGTATGGTCAATGGGTACATGCCATATGGCTTCGCTATCAGTTCGCCCATGAGTCAACATCATGATCGACCGAGAAAGTGAGTGCCCCTATTAATCAACGAGCTCGATCCTATAATGAAGCGGTCGTTCTCAAGCTACAACCAAGCCGGGAAATTCACACCCCAGAAGAGTTCAAGAGAGATATCAAGTCAGCCGGTATGCTTGGTTGTGTTATTCCGATGGTCTTTGTCATTATGCCAAGTACAAGAGCTCGATAGAACGTAGTCTTAAACAGCCATAAAGCCAGCAGTCCGAGGTAGAGATTTGACCGCGCTGTCATGAACACTAGGTTTCACGAGCAATGGCATCTATGGGCTGCTCATTTATATGATTGATCAGCTTAACGCTGTGCTGAACCTAGTCGTGTTGCCGAGTTGACGCCAGAGGGGCTGTAGCAGAGTCACCGGTCTCATTTTAGCAACCCGATATGCAGGCACGTCAGAGACGTACCAAATGTTCAGGTATAAAAATGAGTAGCATTGCAAATCAGCTGATACTCCATTCATACTGCTCTGTTACGAGAGCTTGCAAAATCCACAAGACTCGATGTGCGAGTGCGCATGAAGTTTCTAGAAACAGTTCGATGTCGTTCCTCTGCAGTTGAGGTCGTAAAACGACCAGCTGACAACAACACACCGTAGGATTGCCGGCCCTCCTCTGCAATCGCTGTATCCCACCGTACCTATCATGAGAAACTGGGCTTGGTCTGCCTATGTTGTTCTACGAGCGATGTTCAATCCAACGGTTGCAGCCTCAGAATGAGATCCATCCGGTGCTGGAAGACGAGTCACCGCGCCGACAAGACAGCCTCTCCACCTTGAATGCCTTTCAGCATCAGTGACGGTCTAAGACTAACAACTTGCTTGATACATATCATACATTCACCCTAATTTGATCAGCCTCAATAAACCCGCCACCGCCTCCTTATCGGTCCAAGACACTCAAGCACGGCGCTGATGAGCCACGGACCCGCGTTGGAGCAGCAACTGCCAAATGGGTAACCATCCCGTGCCAATATGAAGATCAACACCCGAGACACGAGACAGGAACCGACAATCTCTGCGCCTCGGCCATGCTCAACCACCCAGACACGCACGATCATGCACGCGTCCAGCCGCTCAGCCAGCCGTCGTCATTACCATCGATCGCACCATCGGGTAGAATCGCCACATAGGGCTTCCCCTCGCCGGAGGCAAGACGCTGACGAAACAGGAAAGACGACCAGAGAACTGCCCCATCCGGAGCCCATCAACATCAAGAGCGGCAAGAAGCTAGCAAAAAGGGCATGCATACGCAATGTCAACACACATGTATGTACACCCCCTCCCGGTTGATACCGCCCCCCGACCCCTCAGACACTGACGTCTGTTACCGGGCGATCCGATCTCACAGCACTCAACTCCTTTTCGCGGCAGTTCCTTCTCATGACATCGCCACCGGACCCGTCCTTCGGCTCGGGTCGGAGAAACACTCCTCGAGGTACCGTAACAGAATCAAAGCCACTTCAAAACTGCCCGATTCCCCGAAACACGCCCAACACCAGCCCACAGATTCACTCAACCAACCGTACAAGAAGTTCCCTCAAGTGAGTCATGACGCCCAAACCAGCGGCCAGTTCTCGAAGCCAGAAGCACCTTACGGACCGAAAGGAAACTCCCACCCCACTGACTTGGTGGGCGCATGCATATGTGGCAAGCGGGTAAATCCACAGCCATGAAAAACAAACAATGAAGAAAGGGAAGAAGGCCCGCGATCGGCTCCCGCGAGCGCGGCAATCCACGTTGCTACCGCAAAGCGTTCTCCCCGATCCCGTCCCTTCTTCACCAGGGCAAGACAATCACATCAAAAACCTGATCATAGGCAACCCATTTTGTTATCCCCAACCCAAAGACGACGCAATGCTCGGAGTCAGGTGAGCGGGCTATGCCGTGTCAGGTGTCTAAACACACACACGATCGTCCGGCAGCCGTAGCCAGCCCAGCCCTGCCTGTCTTCGACTTTCCGGCCTGCACTCTGAGGACGTACCCATGGTCTAGATAGCCACAAAAAAAACGCAAGGACGGGGCGCCGGGAGCGAAGCAACGGGCACCCCAGTGGGGGCGTTGGGCGACATCGATGATGAACAAGCCTACACGAGGGCACAGACAGACAGCCAGTCAGCCAGAACAGACACGGCTCGGCAGGCATGTCGCGGTCAAGCCAGTTTGAGGTGCATGAGACGGTTGCAGTGGCGGTAGAGGAGCAAAAGCCAGATTCTGCCGGACTGCCTGCCTGCCGTCTGCACCTCCCGCTCTAATCGCCGTCCTGCGGGACGCAGGAGAGAGATAGAGAGAGAGAGAGAAGGACGGTGGAGAAAGTTGAGAGGGAGAGGACTAGCAGGGAGTGGGAGGAAAAGAAATACGGCGGGATTCAGCCAGTTGTCTAGTCTCATGTACGTCAATGTACGTTGATAACTAGGCGGAGACCAGACCAGCCCAGACGAGGCCCAGCGAGACGACACGACACGAGACGAGACGAGACGAAGCCCCAAGCCCAGGCCAGACGAGACGAGACAGCAGCCGCAGCGCACGCAAGCCAACGTTGGCTAGCGCAACTCCACGCCCATCAGACTCAGCGCATGCATGTCACTGGCAACGCGCTACTCAGCGCCGTCTCAGCCGGATCTTCAGGAAAGAGGGCGGCCAGGTGAGAGCAACTGGAGAGGAGGCTCAACATGTATGTCTCAACTGCGCCATGCATGGGGTGAGGAAACCGTCGGAAGACTTCGCCGCCGCCGCCGCCGCCGCTCAGGCAACGTTACCCAGACGAGAAGGGACCGAGGGCAGGCAACAGGAGAACCGGCCGGGCACTTTGCTGGGGATCTTCCGCAGCACAGAAAGGGCGAGCAAACGAGGGGAATCCGAGCCGTACGCGAAGTAAGCAAGCAAAGCGCTTTTCACGGCGGCAGGCCGCCGAGGGCAATGGGCGAGCAAGATTTCCGTGTGGCCCCCGCCGCAGCCCGCACGCTCAAACTCTCAGACGGCCACATTCGACGAGCACCTCCCGCATGCAGACACATACACACAGAGCCACATGCGTGCGTGCGTGCGTGCGTGCGTGCGTGCGTACGTACGTATCCCCCCGACTGGATTCAGCACGCCCGCAGGAGCAGCCGGATAGACAGCCCGGACTCAACGCCATGAACGCCCATGCGGAAAATGCCCCATAGCAAGTCGAGCGAGGAGAGGAGGAGAAGCCCCAAAACCGCCGTCGCCCGCCGCCCGCCGCCCGCCACGCATGCTTTTGCTCCCACATCCCCATAGCGCTGTCGATCACCCGGCGGAATATCTCCCACGCGAATGTGTGGTAGGGTAAGACATACCGCCGAGACCGCGCATGCTCCACTCGGGGCCTGCTGCTGCTGCTGAAGGGCATGTCGAGTCGTTGACGAAGCGAGTGAGGAGTGGGAAAAAAACTCCGAAAAAGGGTCGACGACGCACGTTGACGAGCGAACTAGCGCACGAAAAGCGAAAGAGGGTAAGGGGTGAGCCTAGGCCAAGACATTGGACCCTGAGGGTCGCTCTTGGCTCCACCGCAACGGAGCGCCCTCCGTGAGTGTTTGGTATGCTGAGCGAGGAAATGGTCGGGGTGTGTGTGTGTGTGAGGTGGATATGCCGTTATCCTTGAGGCTCATCAACGCCATTGCCGCTCCCCATGTGGGTCTAAGATGAGGATATGCCTGTTGAGTGTCGACCCCCCTCTCTCGAGAGACTCCTCACTTGAGAGTTTCCAAATGCAGGCGCAGAAGAGGATCACCAGTGAGAGGCGAGAGGAGCGAACGGGGAGCCGGGAACCCGCAGTCACGGCTCTGCCCGCCCCAGGTGCAGATCGTCAGGTATCTTTCTCGTAGCTTCCCCCCATCCACTAGCCTCTGCAGTTCTAGACTGTGGCTGTCATCACTATCCTTGATCTGTCACTGCAGTCCCCCACCGACAACGTGCCCTGTCTGCTGCGGCGAAGAGGTTGATGGGGAGTGAGATTGGGGACACAGGCCGGCGCAGATGCGATCCGGGCGATCGCCATCCCAGCGTGACGGACGTCCTTGCCCGCCACTGCCGAATATTGGCCAGTTTTTCGGGACCCGACTTGACCAATCCGGGGTAGTATCTAGGGGGACGGGGCATTTTGATCGGGAGGCCTAGCTCTAGAGGCCCCGGGGCCATTGGATGCGGCTCTCGACGAAAATTTCCGTGAGGACAGATGCTCCGCACGACAGCACCTGCGGCAGGCCGTTGTACTCATGCGCACGAATCCGTGCCCGGCCAGTCGCCGTTCTCGTCGGTGCACGGCAATCGGGGATGTCGGGGACCTGAGAGGGTCAGAATACGGCGCCACCGTCCAACCGGCAGCTGCCGCCAGCACGCAGCACAACATCTGGCTTGCGTTGCCCGCAGATGCAGGTACCAAGTGCGGTGGCGGCGCTGTGACGGACCGGGAACCTGCCGGATCTCGGGGTAGTTAGTGGCAGCAGTTAGCACTGCCGGAAATCGCGCCGAAAAAGCCCGCGTCGTGGGAGCTGAGGGCTCGGCGATATTGGGGGATCTCAGCCGCCTCGCCTCGGCAGGCGCCAGGAATAAGCTCGGCGGCTTCTGCAGGAGGAAACAAGAGTTGGGTGAGCCTTTCGCCAGTGGCTCAGTGCCCACCAGCTGTCCTTCACTCACAATTTGCGGGATCATGTCTCACGGAGGAGTTGTGGCCCAGTCTTTGTGTTCCCAAGTTTCAGCCGGCCTCGAGGTGCTGCCGCCTAGGTTTCCGAACCCGCGAATACGGTAGTAGTACGGGCATACTGTGTAGTACTATACACTAGGTCTTTGCTCCCAGGCTCTTAGGCAACGTCTGTGCTCTTTGACTCCGCGGTCGACAGAGGCTAGGGTTGAGAGCGGGATGGGCCCGCCCGGTCCCACCACGGCCGTCCCGTCGTCCCACCGCCAGAGGAGGAACAGTCCACCTGCTTGGGGTCTGTGCCGAGCGCGGCCTGCGATAATGCGGTTCCGTCTCTGTTCCGCGATGCGATCTTGCAGATTCAACCAACAATGCCCCGGTTGGACCAGAGCAGAAGGTAGTGCTCGTCATGCCGGCGGCCGGTATCGCTCGAGCCGGAACCACGCCATCCGCGCTAGGCGCACTGATGGAGAACTGACGACCATTTTGCGGGTGACGCCAGAGGACACCCTCCAGCAGCTGCAGTGTGTTCTGTATCTTGGCCTCAAGGATGCGCACTCTCTATCCGACATACCGTACCCCGCCCCCACCGAGGAGGTTGGGGGGGGTTGTTTGACGGCTGGCTGCAACTCCTTCTGCCGCGAGTGTCTGCCGGATAACGAAAGCCATGCAGCGTGCATGGCCTAGAGATGCTGTGGGACGTGGTCGTGTATGGGATTTTGCGCCTGCGATCAGTTCTCGACCGCCTTTGGGCAATTCTATCACGATTATCGTCGTATCGCAGGACGCAGAAGCAGATCTTCCCAGTGTCGCGCGCGAGAATAATGACAGGTCTCTGGTGGAGGGCTGGCAGTCGATCCTGCTCCATGCCAACTGGTTGTGGAGACTTGCGGCACGGCATCGGTGGATGAAGCCAAATCAGAGGGCTGACTTCCTACTTGCGTGGCTAGCGTCAGCTCCCAGAACGTGAACCCATCAAGCAGCGCAACGGCAGCACGTTCGACCTTACCAGTACCTTGAGGTTGTTAGCACCCACGGATATCCGTACAGCAACTGGCTGGCCGGACCCAGCGGTAAGGAAGGATTCGCGGGGGCGCACGGCATGAGCCCGGGGGAGTCCAGTCGACGACGGCCGTTTCGTTCCCAGCTTAGCCAAGCGTAAAAAACGAAAGCTGCTGGGCCGGTGGCGCCAGACCCGCGGACATGGAACGGGGACGGGCCAGCGTTCAGGGACTTGCGTCGTCGCGTCACATCCACCCTCCATCACCATCCCGCGGAGATCCTGTGCCGTGGTGGCATACCTGTAATCAGGGTGCGATACCAACATTATTAGCGTGTTCTTCCCACCCCCGCCGGCTGTAACCGGCTTGGTGAGCCCGAGGTCGTGGGCAGCCAATCGCGCGCGCGCATTCGAGAGCGTTGCAGGCGAAGCACCCTCGTGGACAGCGGTTTCAAAGGGCTTCGAAACCTGTGCCCCCCAACTTGTGCCATTCGGCATTGGCATCTCCATCATGGACCGTGGGCGGGACGGAAGCGGCTCGATACCATGATGCCATCCGCCCATGCAATTTCCCCATTCTGAACGTGCCTCCTCGATGACGCCGAGACGCCTCGCGATGAACGACGGACACCCACCCCCCTCCCCCCCCCACCAAATCCACACGCGCAAAATCAGGTGCGATCAGCCTCGCCAAGCGCTGCTGGTGAGGCTGGTTGCAGCAGCACTGACGCTGCCGTGGGGCTGATCAAGGGGCCGCCCCAGGCTAGTTATGATTTCGCTTGCTGGAGCAGGTAGACAGGCGTGGAGGCGTGTAGGTAGGTATGTACGTAGTATGCAGGCCAATGCCCCTTGTTGCGTAAGATTGCCGGATTGGGTGGTTCTGTAGCGAACAAAAACTTGAACTGGAAATGCTTGAAGCTCTTACCGGTTCTGGTCAAGAAACTGGGTTGGGTAAGGAAGGGAAGCTCGGGAAGCCCTCTGTTCGATGATGAGCGCGCGGTGTGGTGGAGGCTCACAGGTTGGGCTTTCCTTGCGACTCTGCCCTCCGTCGCCAGGGCGGAAGGCACGGTGCGTGCGGGGCCCTTTCGTTCCTTCCCGAGTGCCCACAGGTGTTGCAACCTGGGGACCCCCACGTTGACGAGATTGCGGTGACTGCGACGAGCAAGTATCTGCGCCCTCATTTTCACCTCCCTCATGCGCGCCTCTCGCGCTCCCCGAACTTATAATATAGCGGCTATTATGGCGGCCATGCTCCAAGATGGCACATGTCAGCCTCTCACCACGGGTATGGGTTCGAAACGCTCGATTTCCACTCCACGCAGCCGTTGTCCGCACGTGTCCCTTCACCCTGGAAGCGAAAATCGGTGGGCTGATTGGGCAAGGCGCGTCTTCGAAATGCGGCTGGAGGGGGCTTCTGGTGGGTTTGACAGCGACCAATTGCCAGCGCAGGATGGCCCCGGGCCATGGCTCGCCTGGCACGGGGGGATCTCCCGCAACCAGAGCGCTGGAATCGGAACAAGCAAGGGCGGGGGGCGCAGCCGCTACCCCTGAAACAGCAATTGGTAAGTGTGGGGCGGCCGACTGAACTGCCAGACTCCATTGCACAGTGCCAGCTCGTCAAGGTTTGTTTACCCGCGCTCCCGCCCTGCCCTGCACAGGGGGTGATTTATTGCGCACAAGTCACAAGGCGACCTGTAGTTAGTCACTTCAGAGTACACTGTACAGTACCTGCCTTCAGTCCACTCCGCAGAGCATCTCGAGTCTCTCTGGTGACGGCTGACTGTGCATCGGTCGGCGGCGCCATGTAACGACGTGCCCTCGTTGATTGGCGAAACGAGGGAAGATCGGCTGGCGACTTACAAGTCGCCTGCGTCGTTAGCTCGCTCTTAGCCTCGTCGGGGAAGCGCCAGCGTCGCCGGCGGCCGGGGCGGCTGCAGTCGAACCGCATCAACGGGTCGCTGGCTGAAACGGCCCCGGCTCATGGGGTAGCATTGGAGGGCAGCATGATGCTGTGTGGCCTCGCCAGAACCTGTCGGATGGATACGAGAGCTTGCTCGCGGCCTTTGCCCTGTCTGACGAGACCTGCCGGATCCGGCTTCACCTGCAGCATGCCGAGCAGGCTTTGCAAGAGAAAAAGAGATGATAGCTCGCATCCAGGCCTGGAGACGCTCGCCAGGGAGCCTGTCGACCGTGCATTCCGCTGATTCCGCGACGCCCCGGCTGCTAACTACGGCGTATGAGCAGCGAAGGACGACAGCCGGGCTTTCGGTTGGCCGAGACCCAGCAGTGCCGCCAGCGCTGCAGTAGGAGAAGATGCCCTGCTTAGGCAAGACAGTCCACAAGGTGGGAAATGCTTCTCGTTAGCACACCGACGGTACTGGAGTGGAGGCGAGGATGAGGAGGTATCAGTGTGGCATTTTCGCAGGACTGGGCCAAGAGCGGTTGGATAACAGGTGCGAAAGTACCTCTCAAAATCGCACTAACTTCTCACACCCACGCCTCCTGTAGTGTACGCACTAAGGTTATATGTACCAACCCAGGCATGTAGGTGCCCATAAGGGAGGGAAAGGCGTGTCGCAAACCGATAGGATGGACGTGCCGGGACAGCTGCGCCTGCCCTCCCCTGCGCCATAGCCGACATGTTGCGCAGGATCTCGATATCGGGACTGGTGGGTGACTGGACCTGCAGACGATGGTGTCCTGTATGCGGACGCTGACGGCGCGCGGGGTAAATGTGATATCTGTGCTGGAGGGTCACGTCAGCTGGCAGGCGTGAATGAATTGTGATAGGTTGCGTGCCTCCCTAAACTCGAGCAAAGAACCTTTCTGACCTAGGTAGGTAGGTAGACTTGTACACTGATCTCAACGAGAAATGATTGACCGATGACGGATGGCCTTGGCGCCTTTGCTCGTCTCTGTGGTTGCGACGGTGCTTCGGGTTGATACATGCTGCTAGGGAATAAGCGCAGGCTGCAGTGTCTGTGTACCATGTAATACCGTACCACGACTGCCGGGAACTTGCCAGACAGTTGTCTACTGTACGCAGTACACTAAGGTGCGGTGCACCCCCAAAATCCTTGGTGATGGTTGCAATCCTTGTGGACCCGCGATGTCCAGTCACCTCGCCCTGAACCAACGGAAACCGCAAAACGGAAAACGTCCGCGCTTTGCTTGATGGGTTGTCCCTGTCGAGTGAGCTAACGTTGCTGCTGGCGTTTCCCCGGACGCGAGATCTGCAGCTAGCGTGCTGGTCTATCCAGAGGGTTGGGAACCCAGAGTTATCAGGTCCCCTTGATGAGTAGGTAGGTGTGGCATCTTGGAATAGGGGCGGCTGAGGTTGTGTGGCGACAGACGCAGCCAGTGCACGTTGACGGTCTGATGACGCGCGCACAAAACCAGCAGCTTGGGGCGAAGAACATTAGACGGGGCGAGCTGAGAGGGGCCTACTGCTCAGCTGCAGCGCACGGTCCACACCGGATGCATCTCCAGGCCCGCGATGCGGCGCTGGCGCAGCAAACCATGGTATTGGGAAGTCGAGTGCCGTGCTCGGGTTGCTCGATCGGGTTGGCGCAGCGCACGTCTAAAATTCAAGGTTTTTGCCGCAACCCGAGCACCAGAGCGCCCGACTCCCACGCCACACAACGCACGCACGTGCACGGTGCTAAGCTGGAAAGTCGGGGTGGTACTGGACGGGTGCGCCCAGCCTAAATCCGGGCCACGGCAAGGGACGAGCGATGAGCTGACGGGAACCTGGTAACCTGACCACCAACCATAACGCCGGGTCGGTGGGTGTGGGGGGAGAATGGAAGGAAAGACAGGGGCAGAAGGGAGACGATGATGGGGATTCTGAAGGGAAGGGACCTTGTTGCCGTGTTTCGAGCCAAAAACGGCAGCAACTGCTTAGCTCCAGGGTCACGGAAGGTGCCAGTCAGGGCAGTCACTCAGGCTCGCCAGGCTAGGCGGCAGCCCAGGCAGAAGAGAACATTTGGTTTCCGCAGGTCCATACTGATAACTTTAACGTTGACGTTACTTGGTACCAAGACGGCTCGGCCTCCAATCAGTTGGCGGGATGCCTGGGCTGCCACTCGACAACCCTTGTCAGTCGGGCGGACCTGATGCCACACCACACATCCATGGAGACGCTTGCGCGGGTCTAGCTTGCGAGACTGAGCTGCACGTCCACAGGTCTCCCGTCACTGCTCCCTCCCGCCAAATGGACGACACCCGAGTCACGGCCGGCCGCACCGCCGCACTGCCCACCGCTCTCGAGCAGTGCTCTCCGAGGAGTCGTTGCTGTTGCGGAGCGGGAGAGACGATACCTTATCATGCGCGCACAGCTCATAAGGGATTTGGATTAGCCGGGGTTGGGGAACAGGCTCGCGCCGATAAGAGGGCGAGGAGGAGGCCGGCTCGCCTTTCCGCTGCAATCTGCACTGCAGAGTCGAAATAACGAAGCTCGCCGTCAAGACTGGGCTATTTTCCGGACGATCGAGGGGTAGAATTGGGGGGAAGGGAGCTGCAGAGAGATCTCAACCCGCGCCATGTCGTCGTCATTTCTCCTGCAGGATCGTGTTCCAGCGCGCGCCAAGGAGCAGCGAGCAGCACCAAAATGAGGCAAGCACCAGCCAAGCAGCGGTGCGTCCCGGCGAGCGGTCTGGGCCAGAGCATCCTGGCCGGCTGCCCCGTCCCAAGTGTCTCACCCGCCCATGCCGCCCAACCTGAAATGGCGAGTGGAGAGGTCGAAAACGCCCACCCCCCTCCCCCCCTGCCTCGCGCCTGTCGACGACGCCTGGGGACAACGAGAACAACACGCACCCCTCCCCCCCGTCCCCTGCCGCCCACCCACCCTGCCCCCAAACGACGACTGCGAGTGACACAGGTCTATCCCCGGGGCTCTGCCGTCGCTCCAAGCTCCGCACTGGTGGGGGTCCCTAGGCCCGGTCGATGTCCCGGGGTCGACAAGCTGCTGGGATGCGGGCACCGTGGACACGGTTCAGGCACGGAGCCTGCGTAGACCCCTCTACTGTGGTATCGATGAGATCTCGGGAGAGCCGTGGCGTACCAATCGTCTGGGCTCGTCCAGATCCGTGTCCCCTGCTGGCCGTCTAGCACGCTGCCCTGTTGGCCGGTATATGATATAGAGGCGTTCAACCCTCTCCTCCCCCCAGCCAGTCGAAGGCTCCTGGGCCCTGTCGTCTCTGACCAACACTCGCAGACGATATGACTGTATGACGGACTCCTTTGTTGTGTTGCTGACTATCTCTGCCTTGCTGCCTTTGCGTCTGTGTGCGTTCGCCACCAAAGCACTCTTTCTTCGCTCGTCAAGAATTTGTTTTGGTTCCCGGCTCTCACCAAAACGACTCATTCGACTCATTCCCTCGTCACCGTCGATATGGCTCTCGGAACTCTGCCTTCAGCTCCCGAGCCTTGGAGCCGCTGGCCTCATCACCAGCACGCTGGCCCCGACTACAGCATGATGGACGCCGGCATAGTGTCTTACGACTGCCGCTCCGGCCCTGCGACTTCGATATCTCGCCCCGAGCTCACCCAGCACTTTCTTCCGGGCTCGTATAGTCCCGTCTCGGCGCCGGCGCCAGCCTCTCCGCAGTACCAGACGTCCGTCTCTTATGGAGGATACGGTCCTTACACACAGTCGCCGATGCTGGACACGCCCTTCAAGCCTCACGGATCACTGGAGCATGCGCAACCGCGTGTTGTTCCTTGCAGCCCCGCCACCGCCGGAGGAATTCAGGAGCCCATGGATAGGTTGCCGCATGTTGAGAGGAGCTGCAGTCCGTCTATCAAGAGCGAGGCCAAGTCAACAATGTCCGAATCTCCGCCTCCCTCCTCCAAGGTGGTTGTTCCCAACATGCGGGTCCAAGGAGCGCCGGTGCACCAGTTTCACACGCCTGTCGACAACTTGCTCCGGGTCATCGATCAGAGCGAGATACTCAGCCCGCCAAACAAGGCAAAGTTGGGACACGCTGACGAAGGGGCGGATGGAGGGGACACACAGCAAGCACGTGGGAAGCCAAAGCGGAAGCGCTTTTGCTGCGATATTCCCGGATGCAACAAGATGTTTGCCCAGAAGAACAACCTCGATACTCATCGCCGAGCCCACACCGGCGAAAGCCCCTTTGTAAGTTCATGGTGACGCTGCCCCTGGTCGGTTTGGTTGTGGTGTACTGATGAACGGTGGTAGATGTGCGAGATCTGCTTCCACCGCTTTACACAAAGCGTCAACCTCAAGGTAAGATTGCTACCTCAGGCCTCCTCGATCTCGCAGGACACTCACATGCTCCATAGTCACACATGCGCCGCCACATGGGCGAACGACCTTACAAGTGCCCTCAGTGCCCAAAGGCTTTCTCCCAGCCGTCGAACGTAAAAGCGCACCAGAAGACACACGAGAGGAGAGAGTTGAGAGCACGCTGGGTCTGCAGGTTTGGAAACTGCAAGAAGTCCTTCACGGCGAAGGGCAACCTCAAGGTAAGTCGACTTCGTTTGCCTCAGACCCTTATTGCCCGCCCGCCATCTTCTGATGACTGACACTGTGGTCCCACAGAGCCACCAAAACACGTACCACGTCGAGGCCATCGAGGCTTTCAAAGCCAGGCTTGCCGCCACCGAAGACAAGAGCATGATCTCAGAGGAGGACAAGGAGATGGCGCGGTACATCGCGGACGTCCACAACCTCGCCAACAAGGGAATCAAGGGCCGGGGCAAGGGCCGCAAGGTCAAGCGTCTTTTGCCGCACCCGATGCAGCAGTTCTCCATGGCCGCCATTACCACCAACGCAGCGGTCAGCAACAACCCCATGACCACCACCGCCATGCACGGCAACCCCTACCCCATGACCCTGCTGCCCCACACCGCCGCCGTTTCGCACCATCACCTGCACGCCGCCGCGCCGGCCCCATCTCACCACGGCCAGCAGCAGCACTTCTACGGTCTGAGTAACCCGGCCGCCTACAGCATGAGCGGCGCCGGCGGCGCCCGTCCGTCGGCCATGCTCTTCGGCGTCGGCCTCGGCATCAACACGCGCGACGTCCCCCACCATGGGCCTGGCCCCTACGGCCTGCTGGACTCGGACCAGATCTCTGAGGCCAGCAGCGTGCACTCGCCTGGCCCGGGACCCGCCGTCATGCATGTGTATGACGACGAGCACGCTCGGGAGCTGGCGTTTGGTGAGAGGCTTTACTGAGGGCTGATGGTGGGCTTGGGTGGTGGAGGTGGAAAGGTAGGTGCCTTTGCTTCTTTTCTACTTTCTCGTTTTCCTTTTGAGATGAGTCTTTTGGGCAGGCTGTCTGAACACGTTTTCGCGCTTGTTTGTGGTACTGATGGTTTGGTTATCTGCTCTTTGTGTGTTTTGCGTGTGTTTTGTTTTTTTCCTTTTGACGACCATTTCCTCCTACTTTTTCCATTTTGGTCATTCGACCAAGTTTTCATTTTCACGACTTGCTTTCTCTTTTCTAACCTATATAACACACGGACCGGAAAATGGTGCGGCAAAGAGTCCAGCGAGATATCATGTACCTTTTGGGGAGGCGGCCTTTTGACATTTTTGACCGAAAAAAACGAACACTACCTGTGTTGTCTCAATAGGGGAGAGGCTACTTGTCTGTTTTTTCATGGGAGGAAATAAGCGTGTCTCTTTTCCCCCCTTTTTCCTACTGCTTTTGCGTTTGTTTGCTCTGTGCTTGAGTTTTGCTGTTGTCTAATTGCCTTGGGTGTGCAAGTTTTTGCTGTTGGTTTTGTTGGCTTTTTCTTTACGTTGTTCGTCCTAGCGTGACGACGGGCTTACAGTACGTCTGCTTTGATGGAGGGCTCGGTGGCTGTCTACATCTTTTGAAACAAACAAAATAGGAGGTGGTTGTCTGTCTTTTCCAGGTAATTGCATGGTGGATGGGAGGGGGTGTTGCTGTGCGGTACTGGTGTAATGGGGATACGAGCAGCGCCTGGGGGAAGTGTTAGGAGTTGGCGGCAACATGGAGATTACACTGCCGGATACGGAAGGGTGGCGGTTTCTGGGAGGGAAGCTGTGATGCTGATGACACTTGTTGGATGGTCTTTGTTGCTGGACCGGGGGGGGAGGACGCTGTGGTGCACGTTGCAGCAGGTTGCTCATTCAGGAGATAACGTTAGTTGGTTGTGAAACAAAACCTCGCTATGATGATTCCTGCTGAACACAGCCTGTCCATCTCGCACCGATCCTCATCTCCGACGCAATGCAAGATCGAGAGGGACAAGACCTTCGCGATCCGAACCCTTCCGACAGCCCAACCACCCGCACGTCCCTCCGCCTCCCGCACTCGGTTTTCGTCTCGTCGCCTTGTGCCCTGGCAGAGCAACGTATCATTCCCCTTCCGTCCAGCAGACAGCCGACCACTCCCGCACTCTGGCACTTTGGCACTTTGACAGCACCATCCATCTGCCGGGACCCGACAGTGACAACAATCAACCCCGCCCCTTCGAGAACCCGGGATGTGGGGCTAGCCGCTGCCGGGGAGCGAACTCGCCCTCTATCTGGAGGTAGGCAGTATCCGTCGCCCCAGACTCTGTCCAGTTAGCGCTCATATCATCCCGCCGCCTGCTGCCTCTTTTCTCCGCACTGGGTAAGCTGCCGATCTGCCACTCGGACCCCGGCTGTGAATGTGTGTGCGTGTGTGGTCATAAACGAGTACGCAGTAGAAAATGGAAATGGGTGTGAATGTACGGAATACACGGGGGAAAAAGCAATCAATCGGGTTCCACTTCCCCGGCGCCGCGGATGGCTTCCGGCCGCCCCCGGTCATGTCTTGTCTCGTCTCGCTCTACCCCACACGCTCTCCCCCCTGCCCACCGGGTTCGTGTCCCGGTCATGGTTCTTGTCGTCAGTCAGACGGCTAGCGTGCGGTTTCCAGCGTCACATCCAGTCGTCCGCCCTGTTTTATGCCTATTATGATGAATAATAGGTGTGCCTGCTGAGTCGTGTAATAGGCTGGGTATAAATCTCCGAAAATGGTCTGGCGGGCATGTCTCTGGTATGAAGTATGAACTACCTCTGCACGGATTATGTCCTGTGCATACGGGATACTCATCCCGAATCTGTGCACACGAACAGGCACCCACAGAACCCGATCGTCCAGCTGGATACAGGCACCCGAGATCGCTTTCACTAGGAGGTACTGCGTACTCCGAAAACGATCGGGACAGGTCAAGCAATCAATTACTCTGCCCACGCCCTCACACACACACTCACACACACAGACACACACGCTTCGCAACAAATCGTGCGCGGGCAAGACAAGGCTGGCTGCATGTCTGTCGGGCGGTAGATGTGCCCGTCCGCCCGTGGTAGGCTCGCAGGAAAGGGAAAGGAGGGGGAGGCGGCAGCAGCAGCCAGAGCTGGCACTTCTCATATTCTCAGTTTTCCTCTTTCAGGGAGGAGGAAGCGGATGGTGTGTGGGGGGCTCAGGTAAGGCATGGGGCAAAGAAGGTGTGGGTGGCTAATGCAGTCCTGCGTGATGCACTGTAGGGACCCGACCGCTTGGGTCGGGTTAGATCCGTTTGCCTTTTTGTTTGATTGGGGGATCGTTCTGACGCAGGTTCGCGAGTTTGAGGTGTGTGCCGGGAGGGCGGGTTGAGCTGAGGGGGCAAGCGCACCAAAAGTTCCCGGCTTTCTCACTTCTCGGTTTTGTGATTAGTTCCTCGAGCTAATAAGTTTGCGGTTCAGATATCCCGTTTCAAGCGCACCCTACGCTAGGCCCGGAATCCTGCGCACAGCTGGTCTCGGTGTTTCGGTCTGGCGTGCTCAGCCGGAAGCTTCCCCCGCCTGCCACCGGCCGCGGTCTTGTTGTGACTTTTCCCCCGCAAACGCTCGCTGCTTGGCTGGCTGGCCGTTGCCGACGCCTTGACGTTGATCGTCTCTTCCGCCCGGCCTGGGTACGGTACTAGTACACTAGCCTGCTAGCGTCGCTCGTGTCGAGTGGGCGCTCGAAACCTTGTCCCATGTTGAAAAGCCCCGGTCCAACGTCCGCCCGCCGTTTTCAAGAACGCCTGAACTTATTATTGGAACTAACCGTCTGGACTGGGTGTTTGGTTCTGTTTCGAGACAGCCGTGGAATTGCCCGCGAGGGGTCGGTATGTGCCGCCAACTTGCAGCCACCTCAGATCAGGTGAGCGGCTCTGGGACCGGACACGCTCTCGCTTCCGCCCTCCGAGCCTGTCCCAGAGCTGGACAGCTTCTGGTTCGGGTTTTGGGTGGAACTCAGTCGGAATCACAGCGAGAGAGGAACGCAGTGCACACCGTGTGTGAACAGTACGTGCGCACACCTTTCGGCAAATAGGATTTGGGACGGGCACGGGGCGGCGATGAGGGCGTCGATGACAAGAAGAGGAAAGGCTTCCGGTGGAGCAGGCATATTCCGGGATATATTTGGTGCGTTGGTGAATCTGAGCGGTATCTTCCATCATCCGGGAAACAAGGAAGGTCCACTGGCAAGCCTGGCTCGCCTGGCTGGCTGCCTGTGGATGGCTGTCAGCCACCGTGGAGGGTCGTCACAAACAAGATGTTGTCGTGCGGCTGAATCTGGTAGCTCTCCTCGCCCTCCAGCTCCCAGTCGGCGTCGTTAATGAGCACGAGGATGCCGGGGCGACTGTCTCGCACAGTTAGCCTGGGGGGCCTGCTCCGAAGGGCGCGCATGATGACTGGCAGAGGTCCGACGTACATGTGCTTGTCTTCGAGAAGCTGGTCCGTCCGCGGATCCGTCATGAGGTGTTTGCACAGATAATCCGCGAGGAAGGCGACATTGGCGGGCCGGCCGTGGCTGTCGCTGGCGGGAAGCGAAACCGAGTGCCGCCGCTTGTCGCCAAACAGCTTTTCGAGCCCCCCGCTGATGAGGAAGATGCCATGTTAGCAGTCAGCTGTGATGGGCAGTCTCTCGACCGGAAAAACACGTACGCGAAATCGACGGTTATGGGTATTGTTGACGCCGTTTCGGTGGCGGTCTCGCTAATGGTGGCAGTCATGGCTGCTCGATCTAGTCTGAAAGAGTCGTCTGGTTAGAGATCGGGATTGCATGCAAGAATCCAAGGGGCAAAGTGCTCACCCACCCGAAAGATGTAACATTGGTGAACGGTACGGAGTATGCTGGAGTTTAACTGAAAGTTACAAACAACGAAACAAGTAAGAGGTAAGATACAAGCACGCCAAAAACGTGTAATTTCGCACCCAGGCGTATCGCAGAGCTTCTGCCTGAAAACCCTCTCCAAGCTGGGTGCGGACCAATCACACGCCATGCCCTGCCTCACGATGAGCCACGAGTGAAGCATGAACGAAGCATGAGTGAGAACACAGCCATGAAAGAAGTTGAGGTTGACAGTCGGTACCTGTCGGCTGGTGCAAACCGATATGCGGCTGCTGCTGACTGGGGAGAAAACGGGCTTGTTGCGTTTGGGGCCGACACGAACATCTGCCTCTGGAACCCTTCAGTATGCTATCTCATCGACACGATTTGAGAACTATTTGTACTGACGATGTGTGAAGGACCCAAGAGGCATATCTCAGATACTGAGCGGTCACACTGCTCATGTGCGGGCTGTGAAATTCTTGCCCAGCAACAATGAGACCAAGACCGCCTATTTGGTGACCGGCGGCGACGACAAGCAGCTCCGACTCTGGGACATCGTCCCAGAAACAGGTACCGCTTCATGCGTCCATACCGTCCAGGAACACACGGAACCCATCAACTGCATTGCCTCCCTCAGCGGGGCGACAGCAGGGGCTGCGGCAAGGCCGGTATTCGTCACGGGAGGCGCCGATGCTACCGTCAAGGTTTGGGCCCTCGAGGCAGGCCAAATGGCGCTGTTGCAGACCATCAAGACAACCCGCAGATACATTCCTCTTACCTTAGCGTTGAGAGTACTGGACGAACAAGGAAACGGCCTGATGCTGGCGGTTGCGGGGACTACCAACGCCATCCAGATCTTCACGACCTCCGCCGCAAACGAGACAGCAGGGCTCGAGTTCACGCTCCAGGCTACACTGCCCGGGCACGAGACGTGGATTCGGTCGCTCGACTTTGTTCGCGAGAAGGTAGACCCAGAAAGCGATATTCTCCTGGCATCGGCAAGCCAGGACAAGTACATCCGTCTCTGGCGCATCCACCAGGGCACAGCGCTATCGGCCCTCAACGCCTCAGGCCTCGATCTCTCCGCCGACTCTCTGACACCGGGCAACAAAATCCACAAGGTCACCGCGGCGAGAATCCAGTACTGCATCATGTTTGAGGCTCTGCTCCTCGGCCATGAAGACTGGATCTACAGTGCTCGGTGGTCGCGTGCTGCCGATGGCAGGCTCCAGCTACTGTCCGCCTCGGCTGACAACTCCCTGTCCATCTGGGAGTCCGACCCCGAGTCCGGCATCTGGCTCACAGCAGCGCGCCTCGGGGAGGTTAGCAGGGAGAAGGGTGCGACGACCGCCACCGGCAGCATCGGCGGCTTCTGGACCGGCTTGTGGTCGCCTTCGGGCAATACTGTCCTCACACTTGGTCGAACAGGCAGCTGGCGGCGGTGGGACTACGACGCGGCCGAGGACATGTGGAAACAGAACCTTGCCATCTCTGGCCACACGCGCGCCGTGACGGGCATCTCGTGGTCCCGAGACGGCCTCTACCTCCTCTCCACCAGCTCCGACCAGACCACCCGCCTGCACGCCGAATGGGTGACCACCACCGACGATGCATCGACAGCTCCCTCCTGGCACGAGATGTCACGCCCGCAGATCCACGGTTACGATCTGAACTGCATCGCCACGCTGGGCCCGTCCTCCTTCGTCTCCGGTGCCGACGAGAAGCTCATGCGCGTCTTCACCGAGCCCAAGGCCGTCGCCCGCATGCTCGGCCGCCTCACCAACACGGCCACCACCCCCTCCGCCGAAGGCACCCTCGGCCCAGACGCGGCCAACATGCCCGTCCTAGGCCTCTCCAACAAAGCCATCGACGTAGTCGACGACGACGCCGCCGACCCATCCTCCACCCCCACACCAAACACCACGACCACGACCACCCTCAACCCCTCCAACCCCTCCAACCCCTCCACCGACCGCGACGCCCCCAACCCGGCCACCACAATCCGCAAGTCCGCCCTCGAGATCACTCACCCGCCCTTCGAGGAGTCCCTCGCGCGGCACACGCTCTGGCCCGAGATCGAGAAGCTCTACGGGCACGGCTACGAGCTGGCCTGCCTGGCGGCCAGCCACGACGGCTCCCTCGTCGCCAGCGCGTGCCGCGCCAGCAGCGTCAACCACGCGGTCGTGCGGCTGTTCGAGACGCGCCGCTGGACCGAGCTGCGCCCGCCGCTGGCCGCGCACGCGCTCACGGTCGCTCGCGTGCGGTTCTCGGCGGATGATCGGTGTCTGTTGAGCGTGGGGCGGGATCGGCAGTGGGTTGTTTTTGAGCGGATTTTGGAGGGGGGTGAGCGGGACGGGGAGGGAGGTCCCGGGTACAAGCTGGTGCAGGCGAACCCTAAGGGGCATTCGCGTATGATACTGGATGCCGCGTGGGCGCCGATGGTCGGTGGAGTGAGGGCGTTTGCCACTGCGGGGAGGGACAAGCAGGTGAAGGTGTGGGTGAGGAAGGCGGAGGGGGAGGAGTTTGGGATGAGTCTGGCGGTGGCCGAGGAGCATGCCGTCACGGCGCTGGACTTTGTGCCCGAGCTGTCGGAGGAGGGGCTGTTGCTGCTTGCCGTGGGCACGGAGGCTGGCAAGCTGCTGGTGTTTTTGTTGAAGGTTGGGGAAGAAGGGAAGGTGGATGCTGAGGCGATACACCACGTGCGGCCGGAACTGTGCTTGCCCAAGGCGGTGATGCAGCTGGCATGGCGACCGACTAGAGAGGGCCGAAAGGGAAGAGAGCTGGCCATCGCGGGCGAGGATGGCTCGTTGAGGATATACGCGTTTCCTACACTTTGAGGGGAAAAATTGGCGAAAGGAAAAACAGAACGGAGGTATTGGGCTATGGCTAACATAGGCCACTGCGTAGAGTTTTTTCGTCCTGGGATTGATACATATCTGAGTTCCGTGCATTGTATTAGTCTATTAACTGCCCAATTGCGGGCTCTATCCGTTGCAAAGATGCCCCCAAACGCCATATGTTCCCTTCATGCCCATCTCATTTACTCAAATCACCAGCTCCAAAGAAGCGCATGTGTTCATCCGCATTGAAATAGCCGCGTCGTTTTCGGCGTCGCGCCCGGCTCCGTATCCCCACAGTGGCGAGAGGCGGCAGCTCAACGGGAAGGGTGTGCTCCAAGCCGCCCCCGCCCGCTTCGGCAGCTTACGCCAGCGCCCACTCCATCCAGGAGACCTTCAAAGCTCCCGTACAGCGTCCATCGTCCTTGCTGCCGCCGTTGTCGCTGTTCCCACTACCGAGTTCACCACGCCCTTAGCCAACCCACCGACCGCCGCCTCGTACCCGTCGCCATGCATGTAGAACCAGGTGCGGCTGATGATAAACTTCAAGTGCTGCGGCAGGTAGAGCACGGTGGCGATGAAGGTGAGGGAAAAGAGCAGGAAGAGAACCGAATCTGTTGCACGTACACCATCTGTCAGCGGCTGAGATACGGACGGGGGCTTTCGCAGCAAGGCGGAAAGGGCTCGGTGGACGAACAGAAGATGAACTTCTCCATGGGCGTGAAAATGTACACGCTCATGTGCACCTCGAGCTGGTAGATCTTGAGCTGCAGCCATTTGCTCAGCGATTCGAGACGGGAGGCCATGGTGGGCGGGTGACCGATCGAGAGATCGAGATGAGGAGGGTGTCGGCAGCTTGTGAAAAGGGGTTGCTCGCTGTTCGTCCTGCTGCCGTCGTCTTATGGAGGGACGTGAATTGGGCTCTTTCTTGCAAACGGGGTCGTCGGCGGGTTCGCAACTGGGGCGGCAGGTTATCGATTCCCTGGCGTCGGTCTCTGCGATACAGAACTCTTGGTCGTCAAGGTCGTTTGAATTGATTCCGTCGCAACGAAATCCAGAACAGTCAGGGTCGCGGCAGCGCGCGCTCTCGAGTAATTGCCCCAAGCGTTGCCTGCCGAGCGGGAAGCCCGGACACGCTGTGATTGGAGGCGGCCCTGCTCTCCCCACCGGTTTCCTGATGACCCCTGCCACCTAGCTTCGACCACTCACCTGATGGCCAAAAATTGGCACTCCAAGGCACATGATCTTCTCTTTATATCTTGTCCCCGATCATTTCCCTGGCTTCCTGAATTATCTTTGTTTATTTCTATCCTTAAGTATCCTTCTGTCTATTCTTCATTCCGCATAATCTCCTGTCTTCTTTCCCCTGTTGGTTTCGCCTGGCCAGCTTGTTGTACCCGTTGCTGTGGGCAGTGAGTGCCATTCAACCTACAACAGCCCAAACCGCAGCGTGCGTACCACTGCAACTGAAAAATGACAATTACAATATGGGCTTCTCCTTGTCGTGGAGCTCGGAGAAAAAGCAGGTTGAACCAGAATGAGTGTCCCCCGCCCCCGGGCGACAATGTGCGTGTTCGTGGCCCTATTGCGCGGCTGGTTGTCGATGAGGCGCAGACTGCATTCAGTCCCCGTTCTCCACGAGCCCCATGTGATGGATTCGCTGGCATACAAGGTTGAAGGCGAAACAGTGTGAAGCCTTTCGTGAGCCCTTGCCGGGATCGTGATGAAGTGCCCTGGAATCGACAGAGTAACGCCGGAACCGCACTGGCCCTCCTAAAGACTAGCGAAGCATCATCACTCTCAGAAATATCTAGAGGAAGTTAGCACTATAAAACAAAACTTGACTAGACAAGCAAATATACGGTATAACAGACCAGTGACTAACAGGACGTTCTCAGAAGCGCCGCGGAATGCATCGAGAACATGTTGAGCATCGGTCAAGCGTGGTGTACTTGCTTGCTGGTCTCGGTTCAGCTTCCCCGGGGCTGCTCTGGTCGGGTCTCGGACGCCATAAACAGTAGGGGGCCGGGGCACCGGGGGTAGTACGGAAGCACCCACTGGCCAAAAAAAAAAAAGGAGGTTCACCAAGCTGGCAAGGCGATTTCAATCTAATTGTCTTGAAGATGAAGTGAAAAGAGAAGAAAAAAGAGCTAAACCGTTTATTCGAGAGAAATCATTGGAAAATGAACCTAAGGAAAAAGAAGATCGCGCTGAAGCTCGTGCTTTCCATGGGGATGTAGGAAGGCACGACTGTTTCCTGTAAGACCCGCCCTATCTTCACAAGCCCGCCGTCTAACAGCGGCAACATCCGGCGCAGTGCAAGCACTCGCACCTACTGTGTACAGCTTCAATCATAAGTTCAACACCACCGCCAACCTGGGAGATAATGAGCTGACACGCGCTTCTACGCATACGCAATGCCACGGCAATTTTTTATTTTGCGTTCAATTTTTCGACCATCCCGCCTCCTCCCAGCACACAATGACCACCCCTGGCCACAACGGTCCCTAGCCAGGAGCTTCACCCACTCCGCGGCCACCAACCTCAAGCAAATGCCCCCGCGGCCCAAGCCGCCGCCCGAGTCTGAGATTGAAGAGTTCTTCCTAAAAGGCAGCGGGCCTGGCGGACAGAAAATTGTGCGCTCTCCCACCCTTGCCGCCCCCGTTCCTCCAACCTACATCACCACCCCCCACTAACACGTCACTCCCCGGCAGAACAAAACCAACTCGGCCGTGCAGCTGCGGCACATCCCGACCGGCATAGTGGTCAAGTCGCAGGCGACGCGCTCGCGCAGCCAGAACCGCAACATCGCGCGCGAGCTGCTGGCCGCGCGGCTCGACGAGCTGCGCAACGGCGGCGCGAGCCGGACCGCCGTCGTCGGCGACGTGAAGCGTAAGCGGGCCGCGAGCAAGGCCAAGAAGAGCCGGCGCAAGTACCGCAAGCTGGCCGGCGCGCAGGAGCAGGAAGGCCAAGAGGAGGAAGGGGAGGAGGGGGGGGAGGAAGAATATCCTGAGCAATGGGAGGCGTTAGAAGGAAAAACGAATGGGAAAAGCACCGGAGAGGCGAACACTGCATCGCAATCGGATACCGCTGGAGAAGGGCGGAAAGCCACGGACAAGAACAGTAGGGATGATACCAATAGAGCACTTGGCGCTTGATACGATGTGACCCAGATATGAAACGGGCCAAAATAGAAACATTACAAGCAACGGCCCTGATGGGGGGACTCTCCTGGGAACGTGGCCAGTCTCGGAAGTAGTCTGCGCTCTGAGCACAGATGGCCGAGCGTGGCGGAACCAATCTCGGTCCAACGAAGTACAACACAAGCACGGCGTCATCTTCGCCCAGCTGTCTAGCCCAATTACCATGAGGAAGCGAGGGAAAGCAGGAAAAAGGAATCATCAAGCTCAGCCTACGAGCCTTGCCTCCCACTTAACCACCCGGCACTCGCTCCCACGTCCCATCCGTCAGGACCGTGAACCAGAAAGCCGAGCCGGTCAACATTGGCGTTCCACACACGCGCGCGTTAAGTGGGAAGAGTGAATGCTAGATGCCGACACCAGAATAGAGTTCTGACCAGGAAGGGGAGCCCCCAAACTTTTCAAAGAGGAAGAGATACGAGACTTCGTCCACGAGAAACTACATGCGCGACGGCCCCCAACCTCTTCCGTTCGCCGGCAAGGCTCGGAGGCGCGTGGCTGGCAGGCACCCGTTGTGTTGCCCTTTTTTCACGACGACCGACCAAAATCCGGCAAAGCAAGTCGCCCCCAAGTGTCTTTGCGCTAGAAACAGAGATTCACCGGATGTAAGCCTCCCCTCCTCCCACTTCCCCCCTTCCTCCCACTTCCCCTACCCCAAGTCACACCTTGACCCCGCGGCTGCCAGATGATGAAAGTCTTCGCCTCAGAAGCACTTTAGAAGCACTTGCGGTGCACGATCGAAGGGCCGCTCTCGTCGTACTCCTGCTTGGAGATCCACATCTGCTGGAACGTGGACAACGACGCCAGAATCGAACCACCGATCCAGACCGAGTACTTGCGCTCGGGGGGAGCAATGATCTTGACCTTCATCGACGAGGGAGCAAGAGCAGTGATCTCCTTCTGCATACGATCCGAGAGACCAGGGTACATAGTGGTACCACCAGACTGTACACAACTGTTAGCATCTGACATCGGCAAACCTCCTTGGACACGTGAATCCACTCACCATGACAATGTTGCCGTAGAGATCCTTCCTGACATCGACGTCGCACTTCATGATCGAGTTGAAGGTGGTGACGTGGATGCCGCCGCTCTCGAGACCCAGGACCGAGGGCTGGAAGAGCGCCTCGGGGGCGCGGAAGCGCTCGTTGCCGATCGTGATGACCTGGCCGTCGGGCAGCTCGTACGACTTCTCCAGGCTGGAGCTCTGGGCGGCCGTCTGGATCTCCTGCTCGAAGTCGAGCGCGACGTAGCAGAGCTTCTCCTTGATATCACGGACGATTTCGCGCTCGGCCGTGGTGGAGAAGGTGTAGCCGCGCTCGGCCAGGATCTTCATCAGGTAGTCCGTCAGGTCGCGACCGGCCATGTCGACACGGGCAATGGCGTGCGGCAGCGAGAAACCCTCGTAGATGGGGACAACGTGCGTGACACCGTCACCGGAGTCGAGCACGATACCCGTGGTACGACCGGAGGCGTACAGCGACAGGACGGCTTGGATGGAGACGTAGAAGGCAGGAGCGTTGAAGGTCTCAAAGACAATCTGCGTCATCTTCTCGCGGTTGCTCTTGGGGTTGATGGGCGCCTCGGTCAGCAGCACGGGGTGCTCCTCGGGGGCCACGCGGAGCTCGTTGTAGAAGGTGTGATGCCAGATCTTCTCCATGTCGTCCCAGTTGGTGACGACACCGTGCTCGATGGGGTAGCGGAGCGTGAGGATACCACGCTTCGACTGCGCCTCATCACCGACGTACGAGTCCTTCTGCCCCATACCAATCATGATGCTGCCGCCCACATTAGTTGTCTGACCGCGGGTATCGCCGAAAGGTTTCTGGGGTCAAGCCTACCCATGGTGACGAGGACGACCGACAATGGACGCTGAGGTGGCGGTTAGCCTAGCTCTGCTTGCATTCGTCCCCGCGCACAGCGGAAGCTCGGTTTATCGCCGACCGAGAGCATTATTGGGTATGAGAGACTTACGGAAAACGGCGCGGGGAGCATCATCACCGGCGAAACCGGCCTTGCACATGCCGGAGCTAATCGCGTGTCAGTTCCATCCATTTCGATATCGCCTGCTTAGAGCTATCGTGGCTGCGGCGATAGGGCGCGGCTGGTGGAGCGCAACCGACTCCCCGCCGCCCGCCGAATCGGCACGATCAAGGGGCTCGGCTTACCCATTGTCGATGACGAGGGCAGCAACTTCTTCTATAAAGCAAAACGCAGTTAGCAGCTATTCAAGAATCCATGCCAAGCCGTGACGGTGATGGACGCTGGCGAGCAAGTCGGGCCGTGCCAGCAGCAGAAATGGGGAATTCGCAGCTTACCCTCCATTTTGACGGACTGAGAGGGTGCGAAAGCAGGAAAAGGGAGTAATTAATTAATCAGCTGGTTGCGATCCCCGAATCGTCGGCGCGAGTCGTGAGATGGTGTCTGTTGCGGAGCACGCAGCAGAGGCAAGAGAAGGAGATGGGTTGGTGGTCGCGGCGCGAGGTTGGAAAGGGGAGGTGAATTTAAGGTCAGTGCTTGGGTTGGCGTGGGTTGTTGAGAGGGGGAGGGAAGGAAGGAAAGGCCGGCTGGGAAGCTCTGTGGGGCAGCAAGCGCAGTGGTGGGCGGTGTGGGTGTTGGTGGGGTTGGCAGTGACAGAGCAGCAGTCCTCATTGGCGAGCACGAGGGATTCGCCTGCCCATCTCAACGGGGGTTGGCTCGCAGAATGGCCACAGCTTTCGTAACTCGTTGTGGCTGAGGGAGCTGGGCATGCTGGCATGCTGGCAATTGCCAATTCTGCCGCTGACCTACAGCATACCACATTCCGTTGGATAAGTGTCAACCTGCAGGCAACAAAGAACCTCCCACAGCCGCCTGACATTGGCTTGAACTGTGCTGTCCGTACCCAAACAAGCTTTGCGATGCAAAACGGCTGTCCCTCGGAAACCGCTGCCACGGCGCTTCGCGCGACGATGCGAGGGGCACGCGGTGTGCCTTCAGATGTCAGCCTGGTCCCGGGCCGGGCTGACGCCGCCTCGTTCTCTCAACGGCTTTTTCGAACACCACAGTGGTGTAACCGCCATCCGTTGCGAGATAGGCAGCGCGCCACCAACTGTCATGCCAAGCAGGCATCGTTTCTTCCTCCGCTTTGAGTGTCGGAGCGTACGTATGCCGCTTTGTGGTTGCGGGACCCGAAACGGCATTCCAGACGATTACTCAAGACCTTATAGCGGCAGCCTGACGCCGGCCGTCCCACATGACGCCGACCCGTCGCAGTTTATGAAGTGCACGAAGCTCAGAGGGCTGATGCTCAGACCGTATTGCGTACGGATTACAGAGGGTCGACGCGGGCCGGTCTAGGCAGCGAGATAAGGGGAGAGGTCCACTGAGGTCGGCCGATCCGAAATATCGTCGTCTTGGACCTCCAAGTCAAGGGGAGGGTTTACACTAGACATGCCCTTGCTGAATGATGAAGTGCCTCCCATGTAACCATGAATATAATACAGTGGCTTAATGTGCTCTGGAGCGGTGTTGAAGCCCAAGGCAACCTGGTCCCATGTTATCTGCAGCAGCTTGCAGAAAAGTTTCCCCCTGGTAAGGCGGCGGCGAGGGGCAGAGTGGGGCAGCTCCCACGCGTGCCACGCTCGGTTTATTGAACTTGGAGGGGCAGCGCACAGACCAGATCAGACGAGAGCTCAAGATAAGGCCGATTTTCCCAGGCTTGGACTTGTCTTTCAGATTGCGATTATCACGGTAATTTTACGTGCTTGTACCAGAGTTAGCTGCTGACTGAGTAATACCTATGCATGAGCTGGATGGGTGAGGCGAAAAACTGTGTAAGCCGCAGCGTTCGCCGGTGAGACCCACGCTAGCCCCCTTTTGGATAGAACTTTCATGAATGTTCGCGAACGCAAGAGCGACTCGCGACAAGTCGTGGCAGGCAAGAAATTCAACAAAGTCAGGTCGCGTGCCAGATTTTTTTCGACATTAGCATCAACTACCCAAAGTCTGCCGTTACCTGCTATCCCGCTGTACACTACATGACAAGGCGTCTTTGCTGAAGTTTGCAAAACAAGCAAAACAAAACGCTTCGCGAGCAACCCATTGCAGCCTCCGAACCCCCCCAAACATGGACAGGAATCTCAACAACTTGCTCAAATGGAGCATTGAGCACTCCGTCCCAGCATCCGCTCCCGCCTCCAACGATGCAACCGCCGTGACCAACCCTCCCGCCGACAGCCAGAATAACGACAGCAGCAGCAGCAGCGCCCCATCCGCTCCAGCCGCGCAACCCGCCGGCAGCAACCTCAACCCCGAAATCCTTTCCGCTCTGTTCGGCGGGCCGTCCGAAGCCGAGCTGATGCGCGCCGCGATGGAGGTCATCACGGACGACAGCGCCACACTCGACAGCAAGCTGGTAGCGTTCGACAACTTCGAGCAGCTAATCGAGTCGCTGGACAACGCCAACAACCTGGAGCCGCTGGCGCTGTGGACGCCCCTCTTGTCCCTGCTCGCGCACGAAGAGGCCGAGCTACGGCGCATGGCGGCGTGGTGCGTCGGCACGGCGGTGCAGAACAACGCGCGCAGCCAGGAGCGGCTGCTCGCGATGGGCGGCATCGTGCCGCTGGTCGGGTTGGCGACGGGGCAGAATGAAAAGGAGGCTGTGCGCCGCAAGGCCATCTACGCGCTCAGCTCAGCCGTGCGGAATTACCAGCCTGCGATGGACGCTGCAGCGGAGGAGTTGAGGAAGGGCGGGCTGGAGGTGGGGAAGGGCGGCAAGGTGGATGCTGCTGATATGGATGCGGTGGATGAGATTATTGGGTCGTTGAAACGTAGGGTTGCTGCGCAAGCGTGAGGATGTGATGAGAGATACAAGAGGGATCTGCAGCAAGCGGACAGCATAGATATGGGCTTTCCTCAACATGCATTGGCGGCGTTCGGGCGGGATTGCGGCATCAAGATATGATGTGGGCAACGCACTACATATACAACGGATTATAGAGGTCAGGGAAATAAGGGACAATGGCCGTCTCTAGTCTAGGGCAGTGACACATGTTCTCCCCGTGATGTTACAAGTATACACAAATGGTATTGTACATGCCAGCCTACTCGCTGTAGAAAGGTACGCCGAACGCCTGCAGGAGCAACCGCGCCTGCTTGTCCGAGGTTGCCGTCGTCTTCACAAACACCCTGCAGCCGGGGACCATCTTGGGCGGATACAGCTGCGACGATCATTAGCCGACAATACGGTCCATCTGAAGCCAGAAAATGTCACTCACCCAGTAGTTGACCTCCACCTCCGGGAAGAACTTGATCTCCTCGGGCGCGAACCCCCACGAGAGGTTCCCTGAGCCATCACCCGTCGAGGCTAATCCCCACCGTTACCCGTCAGCGAAAGCCCACATACATCGGCCAGACAACCCCAAACTCACCGCGAATGCCCTGAAAGTCCTTGATCCTCGGAAACACCAAGTTTACACACCGATCGAGGAACTCATACGCCGCGTTTCCATAGATGGTGGTCTTGACGCCCGCCTTCTCGCCCGAGCGGATGTGCCACTGCACGACGTTGGCGTGCGTCTCGGTGATCTCGGGCGTGGTGCCCGTCAGCGCCAGCAGCACGCTGCGCGCCACCAGCAGGTGGTTCATGTCCTTGAGGGCGGCGGGCACGTAGCTGGCGATCGTGACCTCCTTGATCTCGGGCACGTTGTTGAACGTGATGTCGCGCTCGAGCAGGGGGAGCACCGAGTTGCCGCGGGGCCCGCGCAGCGCGCGGTTCTTGTGGTAGGGGGACGAGCCGTCCCAGCTGCGGAGCCGTTCGGGCGTCGGCTTCGGGGGGGTGCCGGGCGGCACGTGCTTGTAGGTGAGTGTCATGATGTCCGGCGCGATGGTTGACTGGTATGTCTGCTTGAGGCGCGGGTGGTTGAAGGGTCCCGGGACGAAGTCACGGGCGATTGGGTCGGAGGACGGCGGGGATTGGACCGGGTGCAGAGGGCCGCGTTGGAACTTCGGGGGGTGGAACTGGTATCTGCGAGGGTCGGGCAGGGCTTGGGTTAGTGACGTTGGGGGCGCGAAGTGTTGGTGTTGAGTGGGCGGCGTCTGGTTTACCTTGACCCGGGAAGCGCGGTTGTCCTGTCCTTGGCGCGCTTCCATGGCCTATATTCCCGCTTCTCTTGGTCGCTCAATTGCGGCGTCGTGAGTGCCGACTGCTCGAGGTCCTCCAGCAATGGTGCCGCGGCGGCAGCCGCCTGTGACGACGCGCATCGTATTGGCCCAGTCGTGTATGTCTTGCGTAATGATTGAGTGAGCGGAAGGCTGCGAGCCGACCTCGATAACCCGCGGAGGCTCGCCATGGCTGGTGCGCGTGGACAGACGGGTAGAGAGCGACACGCGGAGCTTCGGCCAAAAGCTGCGACGAGACGACATCGCAAGGGGAAAATTTCTGGGTCAAGCGCGGCTCATTCCAGCTATTGAGGGGTTAGGGTTGTACGCGATGCTCGACCCCTGGCTTTCAGCAACGCTTCCTTTCGCGCTGATTCAATATCCGATCACTAAATGTTCCAACAGCCTGAACGTTCTGTCAACATTTCTCTCTTTCATTTTCTAGCTCCCCAGGAGTGAGAAGCGAAGCATTCATCTTGGATTTGACACCCTCTAGATTTTAGAACGCCACCAGATCCGGCAACCCGCAAATCTCGCGCCACTAGCCCGCCCCATGAGCTTTAACATCTGGCAGCACAAAACTCAATCATCCTCATCAGCCTTATTTCCCCTATTCTTTCCCCTCCCCTTCTGCCCACCCTTGAAGTGCTTCTTCCCTGTCGCCAGCTGCACATCCTTAGGGTCGATGCCCTTCTCGAGCGCGATCATGGCGCGGAGCTTCCGCCCGCTGAGCTGCTTCCCCGCCGCCGCCTCGGCCATGCCCTGCTGCGAGTACTTGTAGTTGAAGGGTCTCGACATGTGGCCGGCGCTGCTCTGGTCGGCCTTGAAGAAGGCCTTGTCGAGCTTCTCCGACTTGGATCCCCGCGGCAGGGGAAGCATGTCAGAGAGCGCCGAGGCCGTCTCGTCGCCCTCAACCGACAGCTCCTCCATCGCAGCGGCAATCGCAGCCCGTCGCTTGGCGGGCAGTTGCGAGATGTCGTAGAGCTCTCGGTTGAACTCCTTGGGGTCTGCGACTCCCGGTGGTGGCTCGACCCAGAGCAGCTTGCCGTTCACGTAGTCCTTGAGGACGTATCGCGCGGCTCGCGACTGGTCTGGTTGGCCAAGGCCCTGCGTCATGAAGCCTCTCCGGCGCGCGTAGGCGCTGAGCAGCTCCTCTCCGGTGGGAATCCCGGTGCCACCTTCCTCAAGAGGACGGGTCCGTACATGTATGCCGTAGATCGCCTCGAGGAAAGCCTGCGGGATCCTGCGCGCCACCAGGGTGGCAGGCCCGCTGTATTCTCGCAATTGGTCGATAGGGAGGACGCCGTTGCAGACGAGCTCCGCCTTGGTGCTGGCGAAGTTGGGGAAGACAAGACCGGGGCAATCGCAGAGGATCACCTTGTCGCTGAGGTGGATCGTCTGGAAGTGCTTGGTCTTGCCTGGCGTCGACGAGACTGACACCTTCTTGGCGCCGATAAGCGCGTTGATGGTCGACGACTTGCCGACGTTGGGGTAGCCGACCAGGCCAACCTGGAGCTTCCGGTCTGGCGCTATATCAAGGTTAGCAGTGCAGCTTGTGGTGGAGGCCTGACAAGCACCTACCTGCGTCTTGCGGCGCATATTGAAGCAACATGCTCTCCAACTCGTCCACTGTCAGGATCCGGGTGTCGGCCTCCTCATCCTCCTCCTGCGATTCACCGTCTTCCTCCACGGAATCATCCTCGCTCTCCTCGTCGGCTTCGCCTGGTTTCAGCGGCGCACCGCTTCCGCTCGGGCCGGCTTCCTCACTCTCCGTCTCGCTCTCGGACTCCTCGGCCTCGAGCATCTCTTTGGCCAAATGGGCCGAGAAGAAACGGTAGGCGATGCCGGCGCCCTTGAGGTGATTGGCCCATGCTTTCCGCTGCTGATAGCTCATCATATCGGCTTTGTTGATGAGCAGCAAATTCTGCTTCTTTGAGTCGACGTCCTTGACGTATGCCTCCAGGTCCTCAGACCGAAACATCAGCGGGTTTCTGGCGTCGACAATCTGCACGACCACGTCGGACCGCTCGATGACCCGCCAAAGTTGCCTCCAAACTTCCAAATTCCGTTCGAATGGCGTCATCAGCAAGTCTTGCGTTTCCTGCAACTCAGCCAGACCCTTGCGCCACTCCAGAAAGCTGTCTCGCTCTAGCCGGTCGAGTTCCTCAGGCGTGGTCGACGCATCCCAGTGCGGTCGTCTCGGCACTGTGAGGCGCCCCTTGTGCTCTTTCTGCTTCCCCAGCACCGCCCGCTCCTCAGCGGCGGAGAGGAGGAAGGGGTTGCGCTGGTCGGTGTGGATGATCTTGACATTGTTCATCTTCTCGGCCGTGAAGTCAGTCCCGGCGAGCTCGGCAGTGGCCAGAAACTCGTCCAGGGCGCCCTGCTCGGTGACGGACCGCATCTTGACCCATGATGCCTCCTCGCGATCGTTGGTGATGTACTCCTGGCCGGTCGCGTGGTCGATGCGCGTGACGGCGCCGACTCGTTTCCGGTCGCCGCCTTTGCCTTTGCCAAATCGGTCCTTCATCAACTGGTTGCCCAGCCCGACCGACTTCTTCGACTTGGCGAGCACCATCTTGACGTTGTGGCTTTTCTGACCGTGCTCGAAAAGACTTCGGCAAATGATATGGCACTGGATGTGTTCCAAGTGCGTGTTTGGGTGTTGGGGTTGAAAAACAGCCGCTGCGTTAAGCAGGCGGGGTGGAATTGTACGTACGGATAAGGGACCTTTGCTGATAAATGGAGGGGCAAATTTCTGTGGTACAAATGCAGGTGTAACGCTTGCCGTCGGTTCCCCCAGGCCCTCCAGTCGTTCACCGTAGACTTTGCAGAGCCTGTCCCAGGTAACTGTGTAATTCTGATTCTAGATATTTTTTCATCAAACCTGGTTCTTCCTTTGGAACAATAAGACTTCCTGATCATATCCGGATTGCATAGCTTTGTGGATTTTTAGGATAGAATCAGCGCGTATGTCGAGCTAGTAAATACGGCTGCCGTCCGGTTCATTACGCTTTCCACAAGCTGCCGATATCGATAAACAGATAAGGTTACCCCACCAAAAATTTCCCTGTGTGCCCAAAGGGCCCAGTTGCTGCCCGCCGTGGCCGTAGCGGCGTCCATACGGGGAACTCGCGAAGCATCGCAGAAAGCCGTTCACCTTACTTTCCCGGCCAACATACCACACCATAGGCGCGCTCATCTGACTAGTCACCGAAGTCAACATGCCGAAAGGAAAGTGGATGTATGCATAACCAAAGCAAAAGCGCTACCTTTTGGCACGCAGCAGCTGACCCCCCCGCAGCGACAAGAAGAAGGCGACACACTTCACGCTGGTGTACCGCCCTCAAAATGACCCCCTCATTCACGACGAGTCAGCCCCGGCCATGGTGCTCAACCCGACCCAGCGGGCCAGCGGCTCCAAGGGCAAGGGGCTGAGCGACCTGGCTTCGGAGCTCGGCTCCGACGCCATGAGCATCCGCGACAACGAGGGCGAGGCGGCGAACTACGGCATTTACTACGATGACACCGAGTACGACTATATGCAGCATCTGCGCGACCTGGGTCAGGGCTCCGGCGAGGCCGTCTTCGTCGAGGCCAACCCGACCGGGAACAACAACAAGGGCAAGCAGAAGCAGGTTTCACTCGAGGACGCGTTGCGCCAGCTCGACCTGCAGAACCAGTCCGAGGATCTGCTCGACGGCGACATTCTGCCCAACAAGAATCTGCAACGGCTTACGTACCAGGCGCAGCAGGAGGTGCCCGACGCCATTGCCGGCTTCCAGCCGGACATGGACCCACGCCTCCGCGAGGTGCTCGAAGCGCTCGAGGACGAGGCGTTTGTGGACGAGGATGGCGGCGACGACATCTTTCAGGAGTTGGCCAAGGACGCGCACGAGCTGGGTCAGCACGAGTTTGAGGAGTCATACGACGATTTTGAGGACGACAACGGCTGGGAGTCGGACCGGACGGTGAAGGCAGCTGGGGAACAACACAGCAGGGGTGTCGACGAGGACGATGAGGCACCGCAGCTGGCAGACGCCACCAAGAGTCAGCCAGGGGAGGGCGCCGCGCCAGAGGATTGGATGGAGGAGTTCAACAAGTTCAAAAACGACCAGAAGGCGGAGAAGAAGCCGCGGGCGGCGGCGGCAGCGCCGTCGGAGATGCAGTCGTCAATATGGACGACGACGACCAACGGCGGGCGCAGGAAGACGCGGAAGGGCGCTATGACGAACCCCTCGACGTACTCGATGACGTCGTCATCATTGCTTCGAACCGAGCAGCTGGGCATCCTGGACGCGCGGTTCGAGCGAATTGAGGAGGCGTACAACGCCGACATGGACGACATGGGCTCGGTGTCGGCGGTGTCGACCATGTCGACGGTGCAGGGTCCGACGCGGCAGGACTTCGACGGCATGCTGGACGAGTTTCTGGACGAATACTCGATGTTTGGAAAGAAGCGGGTCAAGAAGGGCAAGTGGAAGAACGGGATTGAGCAGTTCGACGAGATACGCAAGGAGCTTGGGGCGCCTATCATCCCGGCCAAGTATCGGTGATGCGACGATATATGTCTGCACTCAATGAAGAAATGTCAAATATTCAAGATATGCCTTGCTAGATACCCGTCCACATCAGCGGTCAGAGATGACTACATTGCCCGCTTCACCGCACCCGTAAGAACGGGCGTACCCGCTCCTCACACCTCCGTTTAGCCATATCCAGAACCGCCTACCCCTTTCGCGCCTCCCCTTCCCAGAGTTCAAAGATTGTTCACACAAAAACACTAAAGTGAGATATCAGCACCCCATCCCCGTCAACCACCCCAATCTACAAACCTCCTCGCCCTCCTCATCCACCCCCGCACTCGCACTCAGCTGCGCAACCTCCAACTCCCCCAACAACTTCTCCATAACCTTGACATCCCGCACCTCCCAAAACGCCCTGAGGCCGGCCACGAACCGCTCCGCGCCGAGGTCCACGTTGTCCTCCTCCTCCGCCGCAAAGCACAGCCGCAGGTGCGCCCAGCCCTCGCCGTCGCGTATGGCGTCGTTCGCGGCGAACATGGACCCCGATCCGACCAGCACGCGGTGGGGGCGCGTGGTCAGAAAGACGAAGAGGGCGGAGGCAAGGGCCGGGCCGTTGAGAAGTGGTGGGAGGGGGAGGAGGCGCGTGGTTTGGGCTTGGGTTTTGGTGGGGTTGGGAGAGGAGGAGGAGGAGGAGGAGGTTGGGTGCTGCCATAGCGGGTGGGATTCGAAGTGCACGCGCAGCCAGATAAACATGCCGCCGCGGGGCCAGGAGAAGGTGTACAGCTTTATGGCGGAGACGGACTGCAGGGCCCATTCGGAGTCCGGGTGGTCGTCGTCGGTGGAGGGAAGCGAGGAGGCGGTGACAAGCTGGCATCCTTCGTCAAGCACGCGGCACATGCGCGTCATGCGGCGCTCGTAGGTGCCGCGCAGCCCCTCCAGCCAGCGCACCCACCCCGCCATGTCCCAGCCCTTGAAGGCGGCCTGGTCGCGGGGGGAGCGGAGCAAGGAAAAGGCGGTGCGGGCAGTTTGGGCCTGCGGCGAAGAGCCCAGCACCAGCTCGGAGATGAGCGACTGCACAAAGCCCGACGGCTGCGCGGTGGTGGCCTCGGTGATGCGCTCGAAGCGCTCGATGACGGCGGGTGCCGCGGTGATCCAGCCGAGGCGGCAGCCCGGCGCGACCGTTTTGGAGAAGGTGTCGAGGCGGACCACGCGGCCGTCGGTGTCGAGGTCGAGGAAGGACGGGGTGAGGTAGTCGAGGAAGGGGAAGCCGGAGGAACGGGCTGCTTTGTGTGGCGGGGATGGGTCAGGGAGAGGAAGGCCGCGGGATTTGGCTTCCTCGCTCGCGGCGGAGGGAAATTGCAGGTACCAGTAGGGCTCATCCTCGACGATGATGACGTCGTATTTGCTGCAGATAGCGTAGATTTGTTTCTTGCGCTCGACGGAGATCACAATGCCTGTGGGGTTGTGGCCGAGTCTGATACGGTCAGCAGCCGCGATGGAATATCAACAGAGAGCGGGTGGGAGACATACGTGACGGTGTACATGAGATGCGGCCTCTTTCCCTTGGAGCTGTCCCAGTTGGCCAGGACATCCTCCAACCCGCCGGGCCCGTCCACTGCCATACCCGCAGCATCCGCTTGGACGGTCACGACCTGCACGCCCAACGGCTGCGACTGGTTGAGAACGGCTGGATACACGAAGCCCTCGCAGAGAAGGCCGGGCCGCTCGGCAATGGGATTGACACCCTCTGTCCATTGGTCGACAAACAGGTTCAGCGTCTTGGAGAAGCCGTCGGTATTACCACAAGACATGACAATCTCTGGCCCATCACGATAAGGGGTGTTAGGGTGGAGATGCTCGCGGGTGAACTGGCGCACCCAGGATAACAGCGGCGGGTAGCCCTGCGCCAAACCGTACTGCAGGGCCGAGGCAACATCAATCTTTTTCAGGGGGTCGGTCTCGTCCAGATTGTGAGGCACCGCGATGTGTGTTGCAGCGGCGGGGTCAGGAGTCGACGATGATGCAGCGGGTTTGCTGGGGTGGTTTGGCGACGGCGTCCATCGCACTGGTTTCGCCGCTTGAGCCTCTAGAGTGTCAAAGGGGAAGAATGCGGCGTTAGGCAAGCCTGGAGTGTGAGAGCAAATCAGTCCTGGGGGGAACACGACACGACGAGCTTAGGTGCAAGGTACGGATAACGCACCACCGGCAAAGTTCAATATGCCCGGGACCTGGAAGAACTTATACGCCTGTTTGAGTTTGGATGCCTGCCGTCGTTTCGTAACGGCCGAGTAGTGGTGACTGAGGTCCATCGGCGCCGGCTTCTCCGAACTCGCATACCCCCGGCCTCGCAGAGGGAAGGCCGGGTGACGATGACGAGTTGCGTGCTCCATGTTGCTGGTTTCCTCTTGGCAGTGCCGAGGGCTGTGAGATTCCGCTTTCGGGTGCTGAAAACAGTGTTTTACCTCGGCAAGCTGGCCGATGTGGTCTCGAAGCAATCCAGATCCCAAAGTCAGATCTCAAACAATATCGGCTTCAGTCGAATGTGGTAGGACCATGATACCGAGACTCCCTTGAATCCGCCATATCTCGGGAGATAACGATCGATATGCTTATAAATCCTCGGCATCGGGCCACGAAAGACGCCGGCTTGCCGCAGGATTCTCAGCGCTGCAGTGATAACGTGAACAGCCCAGCTGACTAACCCCACTGTCACTGTCATTGGGGGTGGTGTCCGGCCCGGGCTGTTGGCTCGGCAGGGACAGGGGTCGTGTCTCGCCATACCTGCGCAGATGGCAGGCGGCTTCGCCCGCACTGATCCGCGGCCCTGGACTTCATATATTCCATCGCCGGATTGAATTGCTCCAAATCCGGCCTGTCCGGTCCCCCGAGCCGGGAGTTGTCCGGAGTCAGCGCCGATCGCCGTTCGGCCGCATCTGAGGTGAGACACGCATCTCGCGTGGCAGCCCCACCAGGCACTCGGCCGGCTCCAGAGTAGGCGAGCAGGACATGCTCCGTGTGTACTCGTAAGACTGACAGGCCGCGGACTCAACCGTCAACCCGGTCGGCTGCATACTGAAACCCCAGTTCCTCCATCGTCTTTGCCCGTCGCCCGTCCAGCTCGAATTTCAGCTTTGCCGGGATATAGTTGCGCCTCTGCCAGACCAGCTCCGGGCCCCAGAATGGCGGCTCCTTGCCCTGCGTACCAGACCGCGCAAGCCACTCGTGGACTGAGTTGATATACTCAGCATCACCGCCCTCAGGCCATACGTGGAACTTCTCGCCGCGGCGGTCGGCCTCCTCAGCCTCCCACTTCCTCATCTCCTCCGGGGGCGGAAGCGGCAGCTGGTTCGCCCAGGTGCGCGCAACCACGGCCGCTTGGCTCTCGGTCATTGGGAAAGGGACGACCCGAATGGGAAGGCGCGAGAACACGAGCGTTGGGTGGTCGATGTGGAACAGGTGCTGGTACAGGCCGCGCACGCGCCGCCCGTTGGTCACCACGGGCGGCTTGAGCGAGCGCAGGAAGGGGAAGGCGAAGAGATAGCCGGTAGCAAAAATGACTGCGTCAATGTCCTTTTCGATTCGGCCATCCTGAAACCGGATGGCCTTTTCGACCGGTAGGAATTCCTCGATCGCCGGGACCTCCTCGGCGCCGGAATATGCCAGCCTTTCTGGCATCGTCGGTGACCGCACGGAGAGCAGCAGCGGCTGCTTGCACACTGCGCTGACCTGCGCGGCAATGTCGACGCCGGACGCGGCGTTGCCCACGATGATGACCTTCTTGCCAGTGAACGGCTCAAGGGTGCGGTAGTGTTTGGAGTGGGAGATGACGCCCGGATGCGCCTCGTGGAACTCCCGAATCCCCTTTGCGTCGGGGATGTAGACGGCAGTGTAATGGCCCGACGCCACCACGACAGCATCGTAGGTCGCGCTCGATGTGGTGCCGGTTAGGAGACAGACCGTATCCACGTCCCACCGAGCCCTCCCGTAGTCCTCCCTCAGGCGTACGTCTTTGACTTGCGTCGAGAAGCGGATTAAGTGCCGGATGTCGTTGGCGTATGCAACCACGTAGTCTCGAATGTCCTGCCGGGACGGGAAGAGGAGCGAGTCCTCTGGTATGGGCAAATCCGAGTACCGCATCAAATCGCGGGGTATGTTGGTGTGCAGGAGGTCGTACATGGGCGAAGGGAACACAGGACCGTCTGCGCCACTGGAAGAAAGGGGCGGGTCCGGCGGACAGTCGGCGCTCAACTGAGGTACGCGAAGAGTCTCGGACGGTTCTGGGCTGTAGTTCCAAACACCGCCCACTTCGGCCTGCTGCTCAAAGATGTCGACTTTCCTGAAGGCATTCTGGGCGAGCAGGTACTTGGCCGCCGCCAGCCCGCAGGGGCCGGCACCAATGACGGCAATGTCCTCGACATCGAACTGTCTGTCTTCCTGAGAGCCCATGGTAATGAAGTGACAAACGAAGGAGTGTGTGGCCGTAAGATAGATAGATCAAAGAAAGGAGGGTAAGGAATGACACAGGGGAGACTCCCCTCCAAGGTCGATCAGTCAGCACAACAAGCGGGCAGGTTTGTGAAAATACATAAAGTTCAAGGTCAAATCTTCAGGAAAATCCCTGCCAGTCTTACAGGTTGCTAGCCCGAATAACCTACGTGTACCTTATGGAAGGTTTCGAAGTCCGTGGGAAGTCTGCCTCTTGCACTCTGCTGAGGACTGCGTATTGATGCGTACTGCGTAAAGAAGGTGGAAATGCCAAGGACCTGTGTAAGATACCGTAAAGGCGAACAGGACCTCCGGTTCCGGATTGAAACTCGCACCCACTGTGTAAAACTTAGCAGCCTGAACATTCACATTCAGCAACGCGCTGGGCACTAGCAGCCCAGGCCACACCGCCTTCCGCTTCCAGCACGCCACGAGCAGTGCTGCATCAGAGCTCCACTGCCATCGCGCCTGTTGCCGTCATGGTTCGCAGGAGAGCTTCCTTCCCGCCGTTCACATTGCGCTGTCTTCCTTACATACCTATACATTAAAGAGCTGCGGAACGCACCTCCTCGCCCTGTCACCCACACCTTGCAGCGCCAATCCAGGTGACCAAACTTGTGTCGTGGCTATCTCCCGACTTGCCTTTCTTTCTCTGTACGCATTCACCCAAGCTCCCACTCGGCACTCAGCAGGTGCAACCGGCAGATGTCGATGCTACCAAGCGCTTCGCGCGCCGCCGATCTCAGCACATAGCGTGCACCGACCTCTCCCAGTTGGCAGACAAACATGGCGTCGATTGATAGCAATGGCGTTTCTCAACTGGCATCGCGAACTGCCACGCCAATTGCGCAGCTGAACCCCGATTTGCCCGAGCAAGCGTCGCGCGTCGTCCGCGGGGACGTCACCATCACATGGCCCTACAACTCGGTTACCAGCACCTTTGCCTTCCTTCTCGCCGAATCGGACGTGCGCCTCCGCCGCGACAGAGGGCAGATTCGCGTTGAGCTCCGCGGATCCGGCGCCAAAGCTGCCGCCGAATGCGGTTTCGGGGCGGGTGATGAGCTTCTCTTCAGCTTAGACGGCGCTGAATGGGCCAAAGATGTGTCCCCGGGCCGCATTCCCGGCGCGAGGGTCGATTGGCAGCTCCAATTCAGCGAGAAGCTTGTTCTCCAGGTATGCTGATTGCGCTGCGCCTTGGCCTAACATGTTCTGATCGTGGTCCAGGTCAAACTTGGCGAGACCGGTGAAGTGAAGCACATCAACGTCGATCATCCCACGCCACAGGAGACAGACGACCCGGTCCCCGAACCACCGAGGGCATCCACACCGGAGCCGGCCCCGAGAGTTTCCGATGTCCATTCCGCCGTTCGCAAGATATCCGACTTCCCGCAGACCGAATACCCGTCGCCGGCGTTTGTCAAAAGGGCCAGGCTATCATACGGCGCACTTTTTGAAGGCGGTTTTGACATTTTCGAGGAAGATGGCGGAGTCAAGGGCAGGGGCCGGAAGCGGACCCGGTTCGGGCGCGACAGCGGCGCCTGGCGGTACAGCAGCCAGTCCCCGAGCCCGGAGCCTTCGTCACCACCCGAGGACGCAATGGACGAGGATGTACAGGCGGACGCCACGCCCAAACCATCGCCCAAACCGCGGATGAAAGAAGCGAGTCAGCAGACCAGCGAGGTTGAGGCGACGTTTGTCCCGGAGCCAGTTCAGTCAGTCGTGGCGCAGGTGGACGCGCCCGTTGCACCAGAGCCGCCAGTCCCAGCCTCGGGGGAACGCTCGGCTGCTCCTGTGCAAGCGGATCACAGTTCTGTTCATCAGCTTGACAGGCTATTCCCAACTGCCTCTGGTCATACGGAAATACAGATTGCCGGCCCCAAGGTGCCGTCTCTTCCGATAGCAGGACCGACTGTTGGTTCAGAACCCCGCGAGCAATTTGCCCAGAGACATGCTATAGATCAACAAGAACACGAAGCGTTCGTTCCAGAAGAAGCTTCCCAGCCAGTTTCGCACCCTGAGGAGAAGATCGCGAGCACCAATTTTGGGGGGCCCAAGCCACTCACCTCTAACTTTTCTATGTTCGGAGCGGCTGCGCCTGCCCAGCTGGAGTCAAAATTGAGCCTGGTGGACCAGGTCAGGTTCGGCTTCTCTCACGTACCGCAGACCACGCGATCCCCGTCTCCGCCGCAAACCGAGCCCGTCCCAGCAAAAGACCACAGAGAGGATCCTTATCCGACATCCTATCTTGACGACACCCCGGCACCCGCGAAATATGCGGACATGAACACGTACACGAACGCTGCGGACGAACAACTCGAGGAGGGTGTTCAGGGTCAGATGATCCCCCCCGAGCCTCCCGTCATAGAGCGCTTCGGGCAAGGCCAATGGGAGATGTCGACACAGGATCCCCACTACAACCCGATTGAAGGCGGCCACTTTGGCGCGGATGCCCTGGACGAGGGAGCGAGAGTCGCAGATGAACAACCAACGCTCCACGCAGATCTGGTCGCTCCAGAGGCGGTGCCCGCAGGCTTTGCAAGTTACGGCCGGGAGAGCGTGCCCGACCAGCATGAGGAGAGCCCTCTACCACGCCAAACTTCCCACGAGGATCAGCCGTTTGTTGAGAATGAGGACACGATTAGTGGGGATGAGGTTGGCGTCGACGACGAAGAGGATGCAGATGCTGAGTTCGATGAGTATGCATATGGGGAGCGGATTGAGGAAGGCGATTACGATCAGCGAAACTATGATATCCCTGAAGACGACGACGACGGTCTTTCCGAGAAATCTGAAGAGGTTGAGCTGGAGGCTGAGGAACGCTATGGCAACGGGGAGATGTACGACGAGGACGATAAGATGGAGGAATGGGATGAGGAAGAAGAAGAAGACTATGAAAGCGACGAGGAAGATTACGACGACGAGGACGATGCCAGAGGATATCCGTCCAGAAAACCACTCCCGCCAGCATCCACCGGCGAGCCGGTCGTCATCAGCCTGCTCTCAGACTCGGAAGACGAAGACGAAGACGAAGAGGAACCAGCTCCCCCGCCCAGCAAACCCACGGCTGCTGTCGCTCCGCCGGTTGCTGCACAGGCTGTGCCGGCGCCGTTGAACGATTTGAAGAAGACTCCCCCTCCGAAGCCTGTCGGCGCTCCCGGTGTTCTGAAATCGGTGGAAACGGACGACACCGAAAAGGAAGTTGAAAAGGAAATCCTACCATACAACATCTTTAGCCAGACGCACGTCGTCGATTTCGCTGCTTTTCTGGGCCGCGGCGCCGACCAGCAGCCGGAAGCAACGCCGGTTGAACCCGACAGCCAGACAGAACCCTCGCCCTTTCATACCCAACCCTCCAACTCATATGAGAATGAATCCGGCGTCCGAGGCGGGTCTGGTCCGCCGTCCGAGCCTGCGTCCAGCGAGGGATCATCCGAAGGGCTCTTCATCTCGCAACCGAAACACGAGCCTGCTCCCAGCGTGACGTCGTCCGAGGGTCTGTTTGTCTCGCAAGCCGTTGCAAGGCCATCGGACGTGGAGGATGAGCGGGCAGACGACGGGTTTGGCGAGGAAGACGAGCGCGCTGATGGAAGGTCCACGGATGGGGACGGCGAGGTGGAAGAGGAATCAGCCGCAGTCCAGGGCGAACTCCAGAGCGTGGAGGAGGCGGAAGAGGACGAGGTCGATGTTGTCAGCTTGCCTGAAGAGGATGACGCCTCCTTCGCCAGTCAGGTGGAGGTGGAGGACGACCTTGCCGAGAGCGAGGACGACGACATGAGCTTGGACGAAGCTTCGTCAGACGCTTCTGCCGTGGCCACCCAGGGGTCAGCTTGGGAGATCGAAGAGGTGGGGGTGCTGGAAGAAGACGCGGTCATGATTGATGCGGCCTCGGCGCTGGTGGAGTCGGCCTCTCGCGAGACGACGGCTTCGCAGGAGCTGCGGCGTGTGAGCCCTGCAGTGGTGTCTGACTTCGCAGTCAGCGAAGTCGTCTCGGAGGTTGCCGTGAGTGGTGTAGCAGATGAGCCCTTTTCGAGTGCTCGAATTCATGCGCAATGGGAGGCGCAAACCTCGTTCACTCACATCGACGAGCAAGAGCCAGCAGCAGCGGAATCACCGCAGGAGACCTCATTGGGCCAATCCAGCGGCTTGGCCCAGCCTCGCAAGACCGACGTTGGGAAGGAGCTAGCCACAGACCAAGAGGTCGGCCAACCTCCAGTCTTAGAGCCCGAGTCTACCGGCAAACCCGTGGCTGTGGAAGCGGAGGAGCATGCTGATGGGTTTATGGACGAAGGCCAATTTGAGGTTGCGGCTGCCGTGCCAACACTGCCGCATAGCGAGAACGATGAGGGGACAGTCGCGGAAAGCGAGGCAATCAGCAGCGCGGCCGCCGGACTTCGAGAAGAGGACGTCATTCCAGACTCGTCTCTCGCGGTGACGGCGCCCACGGTCGTCAAACTAGATTCGCCGTCGACGGACAACCAACCGGTCTCGCTGCTTGTTACCCCTCCCGAGGAGGAGGAAGAAGTACAAGGAGTCGAGATACCCAGGGAGGTCGCCAGTCACGAGGAAACCGATGAACCGACGATGGCTGAGCCACCGGCATTGCCAGCAGCAGACTACGACGAGGACGATGCACTGATACAGGAGCAACTCACCCAGGAGCAACAACAGTCCTTCGAGGCAGAGGCAACCGAAGCCCCAGCGCATACCCGGTCACCCACGCCCGACCTCAGTGTACATCTCGCCCGCCAAGCGGTGGCCGCGAAGCGCCAGAAAAAAGCGGCGCCCGAGCCGATCCGCACCAGCCCGCGCCTCACCCGCGCGAGGTCGAGCAGCCTCCGCTCTCCCACCACCCCGGAGCGAGAGGAAGACAACAGCGTCAGCCTCGCCCGGGCCGCCCTGGCCTCGCCCTCTAGACAAGGCGCCGAGGCAGTCGACGGCCCCAGCAACACCGACCCCAACAACACCACCGCCACCACGACAACGGCCACCACCGCCGCGGCGCTCAAAACCGACCTCGCCAAGCGCCTGCGCACCGACCTACCAGAGTGCATCCCCTTAAAGTCCCTCCGCCTGCACGTCGACAAGTACCCCAACGCGGTCGCCGTCGTCGTCTCGCACCCTTCCGCCCCGACCCGCGCCAAAGGCGGGCCGCGCGAGTATTTCATGGCCTTCCGCGTTACCGACCCCAGCGTCGCGCCGGCGGCCGTCGTCGAGGTGCAGCTATACCGCCCGCACAAGGACACACTGCCGGTAGTGAAACCCGGCGATGTCGTGCTGCTGCAGCGGTTCCAGGTCAAGGCGCTGACTAAGAAGGGGTTTGGGTTGCGCACGGAGGCGGAGTCGGCGTGGGCTGTGTGGGAAGATGAGGGGGAGGAGGGGGAGGTGAATGCGCCGCAGATCAAGGGTCCGCCGGTGGAGGATTGGGAGGTGTGCGTGCCGTATGTGAGGCCGTTGAGGGAGTGGTATAGGTTGTTGGTGGGGGATGCGGTGGCGAGGGGGAAGTTGGAAAAGGCGGAGCGGAAGATGGTGGAGGTCAGCGGTGGGAAGTGAAGTGGATTCTGGAGGGAGGGGAAAAGGGATATGCTACTATCATGCGGAGAGATGTTCTATGTTCTAGCATTTTTGGGATGCGCATTAGCCGGCGATATTGTTTTGGCGTCTCGGGGGATGAAGAGGGACTGGTCACCAGCGTTGCCGGCCAGCAAAGACTTGCCGCAAACTGCATCGGTGAGACGGGGAAAGTAGCTGTGGGTTGTATGTCATGAATACCTGCATTCGAACCGCAAACGGGATTTGCATCAATCTATGGGAGCAACACAAGCTAACTATGCCATTCAACTTGAAACCAATTCAGAGCTCTCTGTGCCTACCTCTGTCTCTCCAATACTACCTGCTCTGCATCCGGATGAAGCAGAAGCGTCTGGTGTCATATCGTGGTTCGGTGCCGTGTAGTAGTGTCTTCAACTCTAGCCGGCGGCGGGGGAGTCCGGATCCCGCAGTGTCTTGATGCCAGAGACCCCGCAAGATAAGGCCACAACCTCCAGTTGGACGAATATCGCAGCATCTAAAACCGGCGGGAGCAAGGAGGAGAATGAGTCCGGTTGATGGAGCCTTTCCGGATGGAACAGAAATCTCGAACCTGGCCGGGACATGACGCGGACACTGCAATGCTCAGGATAACAACTACATCATGCAGGTTGAGGCTGTCTCAACGTAGTTCACGCACACAGTCAAAGCCGTAGAGCAACCTAGTGAAAGAGGGGCAAGGACCGATGAAACATGACAGTCAACGAGCAATCAAGCAAGACAACCGGAGAGGTAATTGAAGAAAGATGCCGAGGAATTTGTATTCAACCTAACGCTTCCCCAACCCAAGACAGAGAAAGTCCCATCCCGAAGCGAATGCACCTTCGCTCGCAACATCCATCCCATTAACGACCCGGACGACGTAGCAGAGCTACCTAGCTTCTCGTCTAAGTGAGGGCGAGCATCTCATCCCCCCTCTTTTGTCTATGCGCACGAACAGAAACCAAAACCACGCCCGTTTCCAGCGAGCGGTGAGTGAGTGGTTGTGAATCGAGTCCCAAACATGCCGCGTGCAGCGTGCGCGCGTGTTTGAATGTGTGTATGTTGTATCCAAGGCCCCTGTCCCAATGCAAAGTCCCTTCCCCCAACTCATCTCTTCCTCATCCCATGGCCCATGGCCAACCTCAGCGACCAGGTGGCAGCAGGCACTCCTAAGTGCAAAAACTCGCAGAGCAATCAACAACGTTGGGGAATCATAAAAAACAATGGAAGAGAAAAGAGAGGAAGACGGCTCGGTGAAGCCATGAGCAAAAGAATTGAATCAAAGCTCCGGGTCGTAGATCCGCGCCTTGATGTACTTATCGAGCGCCGGGTCCCCCCACTCCTCCCACTCAAGCCACTGGTCCTCCGGCAGCTGGCTGACGCCGTCGCGGCGGGCGGCCTTCATGACCTCGCGGGCGACGATCAAACTCGCGTCGCGCACGCGCTCGATGCGCGGGTAGATCAGGCCCTTGTGGATCTCCTCGGCGTTGAGCGAGCCGGCGAGGGCGGCGGCCGACGTGTAGATCATGTTGTCGGTGACGCGGTTGGCCTTGGCCAGGATGGCGCCGAGGCCGATGCCTGGGAACACATACACGTTGTTGCCCTGGTTGGGGTGGTACGTCACGGGGTGGTGGTCGCCGCCCGCCTTGACGGTGAACTGCGAGAAGGGCGAGCCCGAGGCGAAGATGACGGTGCCGTCGGTCCAGGTGACGGCCTGCTCGAAGGTGCACTCGGCCTTGGTGAGCGGGTTGCTCAGCGGGAACAGGATGGGCCGGCGACCGAGCCCGCCGGCGTCAACAGACGCCTTGAGAGCGCGGACGACCGACTCGGTGAAGACGCCATGCGTGGCCGTCAGGCCGACCAGGGCGGTCGGCTTGACGTACTCGATGACCTCCTCGAGCGAGCGGAACTGGTGGCCGTTGTTGTCGGACCGCGCAAAGTACTTCTTGTGCTCGGCCAGCTTGTCGCCGCGGTCCTTGGTCACGAGGCCCTTGGTGTCGACAAGCCAGAACTTGTCCTTGGCGGCCTGTTCTGACAGGCCGCGCTTGGTGTAGAACTCCACCAGCTGCTTCGCGACGCCCACGCCGGCGGAGCCAGCGCCCATGAAGACGAGGCGCTGCTCTTCTATCGGAACACCAGAGAGGTTCACGGCGCCAATGTAGCTGTGAGGGCGGGTGGTTAGCCAAATGCGGATGTAAGTCGTGTGAGGGGCGGAAGAATGCTTACCCGCCCAGGACAACGGCACCGGTACCCTGGATGTCGTCATTGAAGCACTTGTAGCCGTTCCGGTACCGATCGAGGTAGTTGAAAGCCTTTTCGCTTTCAAAGTCCTCAAACTGCACAACCATCTCCGGGTAGACTTCGGTGGCAGCCTGCATGAACTCGTCCATGAACTCCTGCTGCTCGGCCACGGGGACGCGCTTGGCGCGCAGGCCGAGGTAAAGCGGGTCCTTGAGGTTGGTCTCGTTGGCGGTGCCGCAGTCGAGCACGATGGGCAACGTCTTCTCCGGGTGGATACCGGCAGCTGCTGTGTACAGGGCTAGCTTGCCAATCTAATGCATTCACAAATTAGCCGACCGTGGTGCTGGGACCCGCCAGCTGCGCCCCCAATTGGCACCTTTCTTCGGGGGATACCGCTTGGCTTCTGCCGAGTTGACTTACCGGAATGCCGACACCGTTCACGCCAAGGTCACCGAGACCCAGGATGCGCGAGCCGTCCGTTACGACGCAGATCTCGGGATTGGGATACGGCCAATTCTTGAGAATCGTCTTCATGGACTTCCGCTGCTTGATGGAGATGTATAGTGCTTCTGGGCGCGTGTACAAGGTCGAGTACTGCAGGCAGACGTCGCCGATGGTGGGCGTGTAGACGAGCGGCATCAGCTCCTTGGCATGGTCGATAAGCAGACGGTAGAAGAGGTCGACGTTTTGGCTCTTGAGCGTCGACAGGTACAGGTACTTGTCGATGCCGGTTTGGCGGGTGCGGATCATCTTGAGCGCGCGCTCGCATTGCTTGCTGCTGTCCTCCATAACGTGCGGAATGAGGCCAGTCAGGTTCTTGGCGATGCGCTGCTCCGGCGTGAAGGACAAGCCTTGTGGAGGAGGCGAACAGTTAGCAGCCAGCGCGCGGAGACGGGGCAGGGCCCGAGAGGATGCAACGGCAGACATGATGAAAACTGGAGGGGAGCGGATTGCTAAGGAATTGAGGGCAGTAGCGTGTTGCTAGTGGTGTATTGTGAAGACTGCGGGAGGAGGAGGACAAAAGGCGCCTAAGTTGGGCAGTGGCGTTTCCCCGGAGCTGGCCCAGCACAGAGACGGTGACGTTGTTTCTGGAGGAGTCTGGCGGACCAGGACGACACTTTAAAAGGAAAGTGCCGATGGGGCCAGCCCCGAGAAAGATGGGACGGAGAGGGGAAGGCCGGGGAAGAGAGACAAAAGAGAGGAAAACGCCAGCTGACTCACCTCGATTCCACATGGGTTCATTGAGCACCTGGTAGCCCAGAGCTTGGGTTTCCCTGATGTACTCGGTGGTGGCATATTGGCGCACCTCGCCGTAGTGATTTTGGGCGTAGCCCCGGAGCGTGTCCAAGTTGGCCATCCTCATGGCTTCCTCGATGGAGGCGATGTCGACCGACGACATGGGGTTTGCTGCGGAGATGCGCCTCGACGACGAGATGGACATGCGCTTGGCACTGGATATGGAGGAGTGCGATGAGCGGGCTGACGCCACGGAGGAGGGGGAGATGGACCGAGGTGTTGAGATGTCGGAGTTGCTGCTGCTGCTGGGTGCATACGACGCCATGGCATGTGCGAGTGAAGCTGTCGGGAGGGGGGACGGGAGGAAGAAGAGCAGCCGGGCGAGGAGATCGAGACTGTAAATCCACGGCGCGCGGTCGACGAGGTAGGGCCGAGCCGGGTGCGCAGAATGGGGCCGTTGCGGCGTGAACGTAGCGTTCGCGTTATCAGCAGGCCGGGTATTATTAGAATTACGACTGGGAATGGGAATGGGGCGGCGACTGGGACCGGCAGTCTTCGCGGGTGCGTGGATGTGAGCTGATTCCGTCGTCCGGGCCACCAGAGCCTGGGTCAACAAGAGCGACAGTTGCAGAGCTCGCCCGACGCGCGGGAGGGTACCGCGGGCGAGCCGTTCTAATAAGATCTTCTTCTGTACGCTGGCTGCAACCATCATCGTCCGCCAGCCCCTCCTTCCTGCTGCTTTTGCCTGTGCCCTGTCACAGAAAGGAAAAAGAAGGCGCCGTGAGCTGGGCGATGCGACAGAGGCCTGTCTGTCGGTTTCGGTGCACGTTTCAAGGACTGCCGGCATCGAACGCGCTTTGCCGATACACGCCTCGTCTCTGGACACGAAAAAGGGGCGGCAGAATCAACACCAGAAAAAAAAAGTGGAAAGCTTTGGTCACCTTTTGTCACAGCGCTCCAGGGCCCCCGGCGCAATAACTGGATATCAAGGCAGCCCTTTCCGCGAATTATTGGGACGCCTTCGTGGGCAGCCGGCCACTCGACCGCTCGTTCCTGCCATCCTGGGAAAGCACTTACACATCCAGGCGCCTGTGGGGGAAGGAGTCGCCGAGATGACATCCCGGGTGGAGACTCGGAGTGGGCTCCCGAAGCTGCCTTCGCCTACCTGCAGCCTGCAAAAAAGCATGGCACTCAGACAAATTGGCGCGGTAACGATTGCCCGTTTTTCCTGTCAGAAATTTGAGAATATTTTTGTTGGGAAATGGCCATGTGGCCAGCAAACCGACAAATTCCGGGACAAGCTGACGTTGACCGCCGCAACGACTTGTGCGACGTCACGAGGTGCCGGAGCTGCAGGTTGGTGGGAGAGTGGGTGTGGTGGCAAGCTGCCCGTTGTGTGTCAGGTCAGAGCTCCCACACCCCCCATGCCCCCATGCGAAGCCGCGCCAAGAAAGGTACAGGTACCCTGCGGCTCCAACTTGAAGCGCTGAGCCCAGCCGTTTCGTTCCGTGCATTGGGACTGGTTGAAGTAGCACACAGTACACTGGACAGCAGTGTATCGCATTGGAGTCGTGGAAACCCGAATCGAGCAGGGACAAGAGAGCAACGGACATCCGTGAGCCATTGGGCACCGTTCCAGCTGTTTGTCTCTCTCAACACATCCAAAATTGGGTCAGTCATGGGACACATCGTCGGGGCTGCCCTGGGGAAAAAGTCGGTGGACCCTCTCACGCCATGGAGAACAGGGCAAGCGCGACATTGAGACAGCAACTGTGGTCGGCCCAATCAGGCAGCAAAGAACGGGTCACAGATTCCCTGTTTGGGTTTACGAAGAGCTGCGTCCCGATCTGTCGGCCCCCCCTTTCGGGAATCGGTTCTCGGCCCTGTCTTCGAGCACGCCAGCTCGACCAGCCTCGCCCTCCTGTCTCCCTTGCCTTCGCAAGGAGCAAGGAGGCACGCGCCCAGCAGACAGGGGCAGACCGCTGTTGTTTGTTACCTAATAAGTGGCAGCAGGAAAAGTCTGGACGAGCTGGAAAATCCCAAGGAGCTCTCCGGGGACACCAGGGGGCGTTTGCGCGCTGCGCTGCGCTGCTTTCTGTCCCGTCCGTCATTACATTGTGTCCCGAGATACCGAAGAATTCCCTATCGTGCCGGTTGTCGAAAATCTCGCGAAAAATATCAAAGCCAGGATTGCACTCTACCCGCCCCCTGGGGTCTACACTCACGAAGAGATAAGGCAAGCTGCTGCAGCGACAGACGGTTGCCAAATGCATGTTCGACCTCTTTTGCGAGACGGACTGTTCCGCAAAGTTATCCCGTCTTGGGCCCACAGAGGGAGCGGGAACCCGCAGAATCCACTTGATGGGATTCTTGGGCATCGGTGGGACCCCACGTCAGCCCAAGTGGGTTTTCAGGGGAACGCACGAGGAGCATGGGAAGGATGGATCGCGTATAAGCCGTGCCCCGACTTCTTCCGATTGTCTTACATGGGGGGCTGGCGCCGGCTGCACGATCCCCCTGTGCGGACGACGAACCGCGGACACCGCTTGGGGAAGGCCAAGCCAAGTCTTCGAGAAGGACTGGGCAGAGCAGGGAAATTCTGAAGGGCGGGTTGCGGGTGAAACAGGTCACACCCGCGTCTGATGTGCCGCTGCCGAGTTGGGAGGGGGCGGGGGGCGCCCCCACTGCTCTCAAACCTCTCAACCAAGCATCGCTGACTGCAAATCTCGATCCTGGACCGGCGACTGGCTGCGGTGGTCCTCGTCCGTCCGAAGTGCCATGTGAGAGATGACAAGACGGGAGCGGCGAGAGCCGCCTTGGTGGTACACAGTTACCCGGGTGCCGCGCAGGACAAACCCTCACCAAAGCAGGACGATTATGTCGTGGTGGTTACGGCGGGAGAAGGGACAGCTGTCGCGCTGGGAAAGAGATCATCCAGACGGTCGCCCATACCACCGAATCGGCACAGTGGTTCTGCGCATCACCGCGATGCAAAGGCGAGCATGATGGCACGGGCTGCGACCCTACCAGCGGTGTTTGATCGCCTCGCTCCCGTCTGCGGCTGTCCCGGTGAGCCCGTCCGGTCGCTTGACGTTTGGTGTAACGAGCGTTGAAGAGCCTCCTGTTGAAGAATTGCCATACACCATACACAGTATACGCAGTAGTGTACCTGCTCCAGCTCTTCCCAACATAATATGACTCCCATGGAGTGGGAAGCGCGTCCTGTCAATTGAACCATGTGCTCGAAAGCGCACCAGCCGACCCACACACGTAGCCCCGGACGGCCGTGCGCACACTCCGTGGATTATCGCCGTACCCCACAAACACGCCCGGCCGGGTCTCGGCCACGTCGGCTAAGCTCCGGGGCAAGCTTCACAAACTCCCTGGCTATTGCCTACTGTGTACCTCGTTCCGAAAACCGGACGCTGAAGAGGTCTCTGACGAGCACATGACAGCTTGTCTGCATCGAAAAAGGTGATGAGATGCTACTCCCATCACATCCTTCACGCAAAGCCACAGTGTACGGGAACGCACCACCAACACAACACGGCGCCATCCAGGGATTCGTACCCCTTGACGCTAGTGTTAGTGTAGTGAATGTACACTGGAGGATTCGTACCCCTTGACGCTAGTGTTGGTGTAGTGAATGTACACTGGAGAATGGCCAACATGCATCGTGAAGCTTCCCCGGACCCCGCACCCTCTCCACACCAGTTAGACACCACGGGTCGAGCAAGTCAAGGGTGCCTATGGACCAAGGACGCCCGTCAACGGGAACAGCTTCCCGAACGACTCCACCCCAGCCAACGACGTATCTCCTGGAGCTTCACCGCCTGCCAAGATTGCCCCGGCTTCGCAACAAGCCACCCCCGGATTTACAGAGCAAGCGAGGACAGCGGTCCATCAGAGCCATGGCCAGCAGGGGCTGATGCGGATTATTTTCCATTCGCAGATTTGAAGCATACTACAGTATATGTGTTTCCACGGAAGACAATTTGTGTCGGTCATGTACGGAGCCATGTACAAGCGCCATCCCCGTCAGTGAGTCGCGGTAATGAGGTTGGGCTGTATCTCACGCCCTCTCGGTCAGCTACCGCGGGAACTGGCACGATCTCGTCTCAGCTCCGACTCCCATGTATTCCTCGTGCGGGCTGTTATAACGCCGACGACGAAGGTTTGTGGTCTGTGTCGGACTGGGTGGCAGTCCCCGGTGGGTCACTCCCGACAGCAGTCTAGCCTGTACACGACCAAAGCCGTTGTATTCATCTAGTGGAACGCATACCAGGCAGTTAAACGACCCCTTCGCCATCTGCTGCTCTCACAGCATGCTCCTCGAAGATGGAAAAAAGTTGAGGTGCTCGTACGTGTCTGATACCAGCGGTGGCATAACCAGAGCAGGCGGACGACGTAATGTAGGTACACAAGCAAAGAACGCCATCTAAAACCTTACAGAATGGCTCCAAAGCTCATCGATATTCATGCGAATCGAACGTTACGTCGGCGAGTGATCGACGCCGTTCAGGACTGTCCCAGCCACCCATTCAATCATCCACGTCATCATCCCCCTCAATAACCATCCCCTTCGCATTGGGCATACCCACCAGAATCTTGCCGCGCGGCACCCGCACGTCCTTCAATTTCATGCACCCAAACACGTTCAGCTCCCGCAAGCCGGGACAGCTCCGGAACACCGAGCCGACTACAAAGTCCGTCACCTGCTCGCAGAAGCTGATCTCCAGCTTCGCCAGGTTCTCGTAGACCTTATCGGGCCCAAACACCTTCTCAAACGCAGGCGCCTCAATATGCCGGCAGCCGTGCACATTGAGGTCCCTCACAGTCTTACCCGAGTGGGCCATCAGGGCACGGAACCCGCCCGAGCACAAGCCGAGGCCGGCCGGGTTCTCGCGCGGGCGCGTCGAGTCAAGCTGGCGGCACTTCTGCAGATCCACAAAGACGAGCCCCGGGTTTGCCCAGCCGGTGAACAGGCGCACGAACCCGGCGTCCGTCATCTCCTCGCTGTCGACAAGGCGCAGCTTAACCAGCGAGCGGCAGTGCGTGTGGATCGCGTCCAGCACCGTGTTGTCGATGTAATCGAGGTGCTCGAGCGAGAGCGTCTCGAGATTCGCGCCGATCTTGCTGAGGAGCTCCACGTAGACGTCCGAGTGAACTGGGTGCGCTTTGTCGTTGCGCAGGTTGAGGCTGAGGTGGCGCAGGGACGTGATGTTGCCCAGCGCGGCGACACCGGTGCCTGTGACTTGCTGGTTGTGGCAGACCTTGAGCCGGGTGAGGGAGGGGCAGGTGGTGGCGAGGAGGGCGAGGACTTCGTCGTCGACGTGCTTGTCTGTGTAGTACACGCATAGAGAACGTAGTGAGCGACCCTTCTGTTTCAGGAATTCTTTCCACTTCGCCCCAGACAGCAAGTTTGCGCCGTGAATGTAGAATTCCTCCAAGTTGATTTGACGGGAGATCAAATAGTCTAGAACCTCGTCCTTGAAATGAATGCCGTTGCGAACCTTGAGCTTCTTGAGGCCCGGCAAGGTCTGAAAAATGCGGATGTAGTCGTCGGCGCTGAGCTTCGCACCGTCGTAAATGTGAACTTCCTCTGCCGTCGGCTGCAGGAACAGACTGAGTGTCGTAGGGTTAAGGAGACGGTGCTTCGACAACTTGCGCGCAATCTTGTCGATGATCAGTGGAGGCAAATCGCCCAGATCTTCGGCAAGGTCGATGTTCTTGGCAAGAGTCTCAATGCACAGAGTCATCAGGCTCTTCGCGCCCAGGGAGTATGTGCCGTCCAGGATGTTGCTCTGGACCTGACGGCGCTTGCCAACCGCGCCGCCACTGGCTCGCTTTGCCCGCTTCTTCTTGTTCGCTGCGGCATCATCCTTCTCGAGATCCTTGCCGCACGGATTGCAGAGTAACCCGCCGTTGGGTCCATTTCTGGTATACGGCGTAACCGTGAATCGCGTCCCGCAGACCTCGCAGTTCTCCATCTGGCCTGGGAGCGGAGCGGAGCGCTGCAACAGTGCTCGAGCGAGTTCATCCTCGGAATCTGAGTCCGCGAGCCCCCGCTTGCGTTTCTGAAATTTCTTGCTGGCTTTGATCTTATCAATAGCCTTTTGCTCCTTTTTTCGCGCCTCCTCGTCTCGCCGACTTGCCGCTGCCGCACGTCGACCGCGGGCAGTTAGCGCGGGGCTGGCAGCGACAGCCGAAGTTGTGGCAGGTGAAGGTGTTGCAGAATCGTCGTTGGCCTGATCATTGGTATCGGCTTGTCCATCGTTTTGCGCTGCTGTTCGTCGAGCTTCGGCATCCAAGCGGATTTGGTTGGCGGATATGTTGTGAGACTACCGAAATCAATATGTAATTCACCATTAAGAAGATATACGGTTTTGCCCAACGTACCGCCAAGAAGTCCGTCAAGGCGGATTGTCTATATCGTCGTCAGTGAAATCAGCCCTGAAATTCAAGTTCGCCACAGCCTGCGACTGACGGGCCCATGATACGGCGCTGCTGCCGATTTTGCCGAGACCTAAAATGGCATTAGTATGAGAGCCGTAGAAGCATACAAAACAGCATGAAGGGTTGTGGACTGACATCTTGAAGGTTGAAGACCTTGTTCTGCTGGCAGCCAGGAAAGAAAAACCAACGAAGTTGAACGATTGACACTCTCGGCCAGCACGGTGGGTTACAGGAGTCCCAAAGAAAGTTCGGCTCGGTCGGACAGGGACACGCTCCGACGCGAGGAGGGGCGAATTCAATTAACTTGTTGACGCCAAAGCACCTGACTTGCGGGTCTTCAGCTCTTTCTTAACGGGCACTGGCTGACCAACCAGAGGCTGGCAACTCCTGCTGCGCATTTTTAATGGGTAAGGCCCACAAGTCATGTGCCTTCGCGTTCCAGAAACGCGCCCTTCCGGGTTGTCACCTCCCCACGGACCCGACTTCGAAAGGAGGTGGCGATTCTTGCTGCTTTCACCGCAGTGTCTCAGTGGTCCAGCACACTTCTCATCGGCAAAAGATCTTCTGCGACTGCACACAGCCCGAGAACGCAGGCAACCCGACCATTTCATTCATTGAAGCTCTCATGGCATTGGGCTGCAGCCTGAATCCATCGAACCTGCTGAGTGCACTTGCAAAAGCTGTCCATTGTCTTTATTAAGGCCAGCATACCTCTATTTTTCCATCCAAACCCGCCATTCGTTTTCAGACCATTTTCTCCGCCTTCAAAGCGATCGCTACCCCAGCACGGCGTTCCGAAGGCGTCATGGTGGTTACGAGAAGGTCGGCAGCCGCCGACGAGATTTCTGGTGAGGATTACAGTCCATTCTTGCCTCTTCAACCCTCACGTACCCCTGCAAGTTACTTGCTCAAATCGCATGTTCCTGCAGCACCTTACCCAAAAAATCACTGCATCAAGATTCCATCCCCCCTTGAGATTTCAAGTCTGGGCGTCTTCTATCAACCTTCCTTGCTGACCAAGTCTCAGTCGCACATCCCGATTTGGACGCGATGGCGTCCGTAAAGCGACCGACCGGTCGACGCAGTGCATCCAGCGAGACGTCTGATTCCTCAACTGCGCTGACGTCGACCACGCCTTCCTTGCGAAGCGGGTACTCGACCCCTCTCACTAGCCACACTGCGACACCGACTCCATTGGAGCTCTCCGGCCAGCATCAGTCGTCGGTAAAGCGACTGAACCGGATCGAAGTCCACTTACCCGCCGTGAAAGCACCCGCAAACCGTGCGCTCCGCAAGAGCATCTATTCGATGGGCGGCAAACGCAAGCGGAATATTGTTGACGACAGCGAGGAAGAGCTATCAGACACTTCGCGGGACGCAAGTATTGCGCGAAAGGTTCGGGCGGAGGAAGATGCTGCCGCGGTCATGGTGCTGGAACCTTCTCCGGAGTCGCGTCCCGCACTTCGCCGTAGTCTCCGAGCACTGGCAGAGCCGGCTACCGCAAGCGCTGCGCAGCAGTCTCCAAAGTCGAATGGCTCTGAAAGCGGATCTGTGCCTGCTGTTGCTACCAGACGGTCTACGGGCCCTAATCGGCCAGTCGTCGCTCGAATGTTTACCTCGAGCAGAGCTGCAGGCAAGCGGCGGGTACTTTCCGTTCCTGACTCTGAAGATGAAGAGAGCGCTGCCGCGGAAGTTTCTGAAGAGGACGATAGCGACGATTCGATTCAGCCCTTGAGCAGACCTCGGAGTGTCACCGCGCGCATGTCCGGCAGACTTAAAGCCGCTCAGGCTCCATCGCAATTGTCCGGTCGGAAGAGAGGAACGAAAGCGGTGGCAGCACCGGCATCGGAAGATGACGAGGATGACATTTTACCGGAAGATGACGATAGCGACACCACTTTCGGCGCCGAGGCCCTCTTGTCCGACGCTACTAGCCTCTCTGAGGCAGAGGATGACAACGGAGACGATGGTGCAGGCGATGCGGCTGGTGGCGATGGCGGAAACGGCACCGCTGTCCAATCGGCAGTGCGAACGGCAATGACGGCTCGCCGCGCTTATCGCCAATATGCGAGCACACGCCGGGTCAAGAGAGACAGAAATCGTCTTGAGACGCACCATCCAGAACTCAAGACAATGTGGACAGACCTCGAGAGTATGCCCGTCCTGAAGGCCGGCAAGGCAGGCCAGCCCAAGTCCATCTCTCGTCAGCTTAAACCCTTCCAGCTCGAAGGCCTGGCGTGGATGGTCGCGATGGAGAAGACGGAGTGGAAAGGGGGGCTTCTGGGCGACGAAATGGGGCTCGGTAAAACGATACAAGCCGTCTCTCTCATCATGTCCGATTTCCCCGTCAAGCAACCGTCATTGGTGCTGGTGCCGCCCGTGGCCTTGATGCAGTGGATGACCGAGATTGATTCATACACGGATGGCACCCTTAAGACCCTTGTCCTTCATGGCACCAATTCCAAGTCGAAGAACCTCACCGTCAAGGAGCTCAAGGCGTATGACGTGGTTATCATGTCGTACAACAGCCTAGAGTCGATGTACCGCAAGCAGGAGAAGGGCTTCAAGCGCAAGGACGGCCTCTTCAAGGAGACGTCCATCATCCACCAAACCTCGTTTCACCGCATCATTCTCGACGAGGCACACTGCATCAAGACGCGGTCGACCATGACGGCAAAGGCGTGCTTTGCCCTCAAGACCACTTACCGGTGGTGCCTGTCTGGCACGCCGTTGCAGAATCGCATTGGCGAGTTCTTCTCCCTGATTCGGTTCCTCAACGTCCGCCCCTTTTCGTGCTATCTCTGCAAGCAGTGCCCGTGCTCCACGCTTGAGTGGCAGATGGACGACGACAATAACTGCACAGGCTGCGGACACGGCGGCATGCGGCACGTGTCCGTGTTCAACCAGGAGCTACTGAACCCGATCCAGAAGTTTGGCAACAGTGGCAGCGGGGCCCAGGCCTTCAAGAAGCTGCGCATCCTGACCGATCGCATCATGTTGCGTCGGCTGAAGAAGGACCATACTGACTCCATGGAGCTGCCTGTCAAGGAGATCAACATTGAGCGTCAGTTCTTTGGCGAGGAGGAGAACGACTTCGCCAATAGTATTATGACCAACGGTCAGCGCAAGTTCGACACTTACGTGGCCAGCGGAGTCCTGCTCAACAACTACGCGAACATTTTCGGTCTCATCATGCAGATGCGTCAGGTCGCCGACCACCCGGATCTGATCCTGAAGAAGAACAGCGAGGGCGGCCAGAACATCCTCGTTTGCAACATCTGCGACGAGCCTGCCGAGGATGCGATCCGGTCGCGCTGCAAGCACGACTTCTGCCGCACGTGCGTCAAGAGCTACCTGAACTCGACGACGGACCCCAACTGCCCTCAATGCCACATTCCGCTGTCCATTGATCTCGAGCAGCCGGAGATCGAGCAGGACGAGGTCTTGGTCAAGAAGTCGTCCATCATCAACCGGATCAAGATGGAGAACTGGACGTCATCGTCCAAGATTGAGCTGCTTGTGCACGAGTTGCACAAACTCCGCTCCGACAATGCGTCGCACAAGTCCATCATCTTCTCGCAGTTTACGACCATGCTGCAGCTCATCGAGTGGCGGCTGCGCCGGGCCGGCATCACCACTGTCATGCTCGACGGCAGCATGACGCCGGCGCAGCGGCAGGCGTCGATCAACCATTTCATGACAAACGTGGATGTTGAGTGCTTCCTCGTCTCTCTCAAGGCCGGCGGCGTCGCCCTGAACCTCACCGAGGCGTCCCGGGTCTTCATCGTGGACCCGTGGTGGAACCCTGCAGCGTACGTCTTCCCTTTTCTTCCTTGTTCTGTCTAATGAGAGGTACCTTGCTGACCTTGTCCGTGTGGACAGTGAGTGGCAATCTGCCGACCGGTGCCATCGTATCGGCCAGACCCGCCCGTGCACCATCACCAGGCTCTGCATCGAGGATTCCGTCGAGAGCCGTATGGTGCTGCTGCAGGAGAAGAAGACGAGCATGATCAATTCGACGATTAATGCGGATGATGCGGCGATGGACTCGCTCAGCCCGGAGGACCTGCAGTTCCTGTTCCGCGGCACATGATGGATGTCTGGCTGGTTTTCCTCACGGCGAATGAACACTGGAGGGAGTTTCGGTTTGTTCCGGTCTGGTTTTGCGCCTTGCGTTCTAGTGCGTTTGCTATGGGATGGCTTTTGGTGGGTCATGATCTTGCTCACTCGCGCCATATGGTCGCTTAGCCGGCGGATTGGCATGGGGAGTATCAGAGATACGGAGGGGTGGTGGGCTGATGATGTTTCGTGGTTTCCAGCAACCCAGTGTCCCGTGTCGTTGATGACCCCTGGCTTTACTTGGCCGTCCACATGCCGGTACGGGATATGATATTGGGCCTTGTATGTGAGGGTTATGCTGTCGGAATAGACAACTTACGGTTTTTTACAAAGTGGTGGAGTTGAGTTGCTGGTTCAGGGTGAACTCGACTTTTTCTTCGTTCTTGTGGCATGGGCACGTATGCTCCCAGCTCCCTCCCCTCTGACATTGAGCATGACACGGCCACTGCGGAAGGTAGGTAATTGACTGCCTGATTGATACCGCATCTACCTACCTAGGTGCATGCTGAGTGTATAGCGCGGCAGCCTAAGCTGTTGAAGTCCGAAGGAAGACGGCTTACTCCGCAGGTACAGAGTAGCTGAGGCGTTCTTCAATTTAGTTCCCCGCATGAACTTGAGACAACCCCACCGGTTAAGCCGACCCCACACCCTCACACGCCAAGCTGGGCCCCGCAGCAGCCCTGCGGATGGATCCGGCCGGTCAAGGAACGATTGGATGGCGCTGTTGGGTCCCTTGTCGGGGTGTTGCAGAGCAGGAGTTTGAGGGATCGCAGCAAGGCGTCATCTACGTGCCGCAGCCTTTGGTGTTGTTCCAGTCGTGCTTCTCTGTTGTGTCTTTCGTGCCTCTTCCGATACATCGATATCACAGTAGTCTAGGTGCATTTGTTGTTGTTGGGTCATTGCCAGCTAGCTGTCTCTTCGCTCACGTCTCAGTGTCTTATACCAGTTCGAGATCGCGGTGTTCATCCAGCACGGCCACTTGGGGCGCGCATTAGGCAGTTGGGAGCTTCTGATTCGGCCTACAACTCCCGCGCCCGCCTACCTATTGAACGTCGACATCTCAAGGGTAACATGCGGCTCAATGTCCTGGCGCTGGCCACCCTGGCCGGCGCATCAACGCTTACTCCGAATGTCCTGCCCCTGATCGTCCGGAATCCATACCTGAGCACCTGGTTGTACAACGCTCGCGATGCGCCGTGGGAGAATTGGCCGATGTTCTGGACTGGTGCTCATGTGGGCAGCCCTTCTGCCATAATCCTGCGCATGGCTATGCTAACTTGCATGCAGGTCGGTTTCTCGGTCATGGCATCTGTCCCGGAGACGGGCAGAGTCTATCCCCTCCTCGGCAGACCCCACGACTCCCTGGGGAACAACCACAGCGCATATCAGGTGGCGTACCCGGAGTACCTAGGCGCCGCCTTCGATGCGTCGACGACCAACCTGACCTATCGCGTATCCGGATCTCACGCAGACCGATCCGCCCAGCTAACGCTCTCGTTCCTGTCGCCCATCACGCCGTCGTCTACCTTCAGACAATCTATCCCTGCCGCCTATCTGACCGTCTTTGCCGAGGGTTGTCTGAACGTGAGCATCTACACCGACGTCAACGGCGAGTGGGTGACGGGGAACAGAGACAACCAGGTGAAGTGGGATTTCCGCACGCTGGTGCACGCTGGCAGCCGCAACGGCACGACTCTCAAATCGTGGAGGGTTGCGCGTGTTCAGGAGCAACTCTTCACCGAGTTCGCCGATCGCGCAGAATGGGGCACTCTGTATTTCTCGGGCCCTGCGGATCTACAACATCAGAGTGGAACGTCTGCTCTGCTTCGGCAACAGTTCGCCGAAAACGGTACCCTGAAGAACGAGGTCGAGAAGAAGTTCCGTCGGGTGATGGACGATGAGCCGGTCTTTGCCTTTTCCAAGTCCTTCAAATTGCATGGGAAGAGCCGGGGTAGTTGTCAGAAGAAGGAGGATCGCGTTACGTTCACGTTCGCACTCATTCAAAACCCAGTGGTCCAATTCGCCCGCGCGAAGGGCCTGACTCACATGGAGCCGTTCTGGAAATCGTATGTCTCAAATCCCAACGCGTTGATCGGCTGGCACTACGACGACTTCTCGACCGCAGCTGCCCTGGCTAGTAACTACTCGGAGTCACTCGCACACGACGCGTTCCGCTCTGGATCGCGGGAATACCAAGACATCGCCGCCCTGTCAGCCCGGCAGGTTTTGGGCGCTACCCAGTTCTCTGGAACTCCCGATAATCCGATCCTCTTTCTGAAGGAGATTTCCTCGAACGGAAACTTTCAAACGGTGGACGTCATCTTCCCGGCCTTCCCCTTCTTCCTCTACACCAACCCGAAATGGCTGGCGTATCTGCTTGAGCCACTCCTGGAACACCAGCTGAGCGGGCAGTACCCGAACGACTACAGCATGCACGATCTCGGCGCCCACTTCCCGAACGCGACGGGCCACGCCGACGGCCAGGACGAGTACATGCCAGTCGAGGAGTGCGGGAACATGCTCATCATGGGGCTCGCCCTGGCCAACGCGCTGCGCTACGACACAGAACCCGCCTTCGTCCGGGCTACCGCACCCGCAGGCGCCAGGCCCATCCGCGATTCCGCCATGACCCCAGACGGACACATCGACAGATACGGCATCGACACCCCCACTCCCACCACTACCACAGGCCGCAAAGCCGCCGAGCGGTGGCTCTCACGCTCCTACAAGCTCTGGAAGCAGTGGACGGGCTACCTGGAGCGCGAGGCGCTGATCCCGGCCAACCAGCTGTGCACCGACGACTTCGCGGGCTGGCTGGCCAACCAGACCAACCTGGCGCTCAAGGGCATTGTCGGGATCCGGGCCATGGCCGAGATCGCGGACGTGGTGGGCGAGGACGCCGACGCACGCCACTACCGCGCCGTCGCGGCCGAGTACGTCGCCAAGTGGCAGGAGTACGGCGTCTCGCGCGACGGCACCCACGCCAAGCTCGCGTATACGTGGTACGGCTCGTGGACGACGCTGTATAACCTGTACGCGGACTCGCTGCTGTGTTTCCGGGTGGGCGGGGATAGTCGGGATGCATTTTCTGATGTGGCTCGAGAGGAGGGGAGCGGTCAGAAGCCGCTTAGAGGTGGGAAGGGCGACGGCGACGGCGACGGCGGGGAGAGATTTGTTCCGGACAGGATCTACCAGATGCAGAGCGATTGGTACCATGCGGTGCTGCAGAAGTATGGCCTGCCGCTCGACTCGCGGCACCTGTACACCAAGAGCGACTGGGAGTTCTTTGCTGCCGCCGTGACGGGGCGTGAGACGAGGACGGAGATCCTGACGGCTGTGGCGCGGTGGGTGAATGAAACAGTTGTTGGTGAGTTCTCTGAGTTGATGGACGGTCGGTAATTGTGAGAGGTGGATGAGAGTTGCTGACAGAAACCGCTCATCCCAGATCGACCACTTACCGACTTGGTATGTACTTATGCACTATTGCCCTCTGTTTAACCCCTTGACGACTGCTTTGCCAAAGCATTGGTTTGTTGGGGACTAGGGAGAGGAGGGGAGGATCGACAGCAGTCCTCTGACGCAGTCATCTCAACCCAAGCACGAAGCTTCTGACTAACATCGGCTCTAGTACGACACCGAAGGCGATGGAGGATTCCCTGGAATTGCCTTCATGGCGCGGCCGGTCGTGGGTGGGCATTTTGCCTTCCTTGCCCTGGAGAGGGCGTGCGGCGGGAAGGCGATTGAAGCACTGCGGTTCCTTGACGACAAGCCGCCGGCGGAAGTCAACATTGAGGAGGCGCTGCGGAGTGACCGGGCTGGGATGGGTGCCGATGCGTGGGGTGACCTCTAGGTGAGCGCAAGCGCCTCGTCTGATGGTGTACGAGCGGAAGGCAACAGGAAGCGTCAAACACCATGGTGTTATGTAACATTTGTATGGAGAGCAGTTTCCTCGTATTTCTGTTTGCTGCGAAAGCGGCGCTGGGTGATGGACATTTGGACTCTCATGACTTGCACGCAGCCTTGCCATCCAGGCCAGGCAATTTGCGGTACGAACCGCGGGCGAGGCAACCAATGATTTTTCAGTGCCGATTTGTTCAGTGGACGAGCAAGCTCTAGAAGACATGCCGCGCTGCATCGTGACACGCATGGCCTGTCGCTGGTAGCTCAGAACATGGCAAGGTGCTTCCCATGGAACCATCGGGACTCGTGTAAAACTCGCCGCTCGTCCGCAGGATGCAACGCGCGTGAGGCACTGGCGAAGCTGCTCACGGAGGTCACTGTGCAAAAGTGAAGCGAGATGCGAGATCAGCCAGCCCATCATCGCCAGCTCCGGAGAGGGCCAACTGCCTACGGCTAGCTGCCTTTGGCTAGCCTCATCCGGTAAGTGGGTCCTAATGAGGCGCGCGACTGGCAAACGTTGGTTTGTGCTGAAGCACCCTGTCGCCGCCAAAAATTTCGCCTCTCTTCCTCTCTGCTGCCTCGTGTTGCTTCGACGCGTGCCCTCTCCCCCAAACCTTGCATCTCTCCTTGTCATATTCCATCAAACGGATACCCCACCGCACTTCGATTCATCCTCAGCTGCGAGGACCGGGAAAGCGTTGCTTTTCCATTTCCACCAGCTCGGATCACGCATCCTAATTGTTTTCGAGCCGTCTTCCCTTCTTCCACGTCCTGTCTCAGCCTTCCTCGTCATCTTTCACTCCTCCGCTAGCTCCACCCGACCCGACCGGTTGTTTCCTTTCCACTACACATCGACAACAACAGCATAATACATCGAACGCCATGGCGACCACCTCGATGGACTACGAGAACGCGAACAACGATCGCTTTGACGGTAAGGCATCCTCCGTGGCTCTCTCTGGAAAGCTATCTCCGTTGCCACGACCCCGATGTCGTAATGCATTTGCCTCCAACTGTGTTCTGACCGTTTCTAGATGACGGCGCTCGCTACGACCGCGACCGTAGTGCGTCGCCTCGTCGCGATGACGGCCATGACTCGCGCCGCCGCTCGATGTCGCCCAATGGTAACGACCGGTACGTCGACAACTGAAGCCATCGCCGTCGTCAACATCTCCGTTTGCTAATGTTCACGACAGCGCGCCCCTCAAGAATGACGGCGGCGCCAAGGATGATGAGGGCGCCATCAACCCCGGCTCCAACCTCTTCGTGACCGGCATCCACCCCCGCCTGGAGGAGTCAGAGATTACCCGCCTCTTCGAGAAGTACGGCGAGGTTGAGAAGTGCCAGATCATGCGGGACCCCCACAGCGGCGAGTCGCGCGGCTTCGGCTTCGTCAAGATGGTGACCTCGGAGATGGCCGATGCTGCCCTGGAGGGCCTGCGTGGCGAGACCATCGAGGGCCGCACTCTGAACATTGAGAAGGCTCGTCGTGCTCGTCCTCGCACGCCCACTCCGGGCAAGTACTTCGGTCCTCCCAAGCGCGGTACGTATATCATGAAATATGAATCATTTTCAGTACATGTTGCTGATTGAACCAGAGGATGGACGTGGCGGGCGCTTCGACGACCGTCGCCGTGGTGGATTTGGCGGCGGCTATGGACGTGACGACTCCTACCGTGGCGGCCAGCGTGGCTACCGTGATGACCGCGGTGGCTACGAGCGTGGTGGTGGCGGTGGTGGTGGTGGTGGCGGCGGCTACGACCGTGGCTACGACCGCGGCTACGGTGGTGGTGGTGGCGGCGGCGGCGGCGGCGGCGGCCGTGACTACCGCGAGGACCGTGGTTACAACCGCGAGTATCGCGAGGATCGTGGCTATGACCGTCGTGAGCGTGATGATGCCTACGCCGGTGGTGGCCGCTCTGACCGGTACGGCGGCGCCCGTGAGGATCGTGATCGTTATGGTGGTGGCCGTGGTGGCGCGGATGACCGCCGTGGTGCCAACTACGACCGCGAGCGCTATGACCGTCCTAGTGACCGTGACTCGCGCCCGCGCGACTCGGCTCCCAGCGCTGCTGGTGCCTACGGCGACTCGGCTCCGCGCGGTGATGCCCGCGAGCCTTATGGTAATCCCTTGTCTTTCCCTCCCCATCCAGAGTAAGCAGTCGTGCTAACTAGTGCAGGCGCCCGCTAAACCTCCTGACCCATGCGAAGCCTTCGTGAGACTGCTTGCCATCTAACTCTGCTGCAGACTCGACTTCCTTTCATCTCGTTCTGCGTTTGGCATGGGGACAAATCGGATATCCCAAAAATCGATCAATCGGAGTTCACGGCAGGCATGGGAGGGTTCTTGGCCCTGTTTCGGCACATCGCGCCTTTTCGTCAGACAGCTTCCCTAGATTCTTAGCCATTTGGTGCTTGCGACACCCGACTTTGATGGCGATGGGATCTGGCGCGGTCTGCAACAGCACCGGTCGACACACTGTCTAAGGCCTCCGTCTCTCCCTCTTTTTTTTCCCCGACGGTTTGGATCAGAAAACGGAGTAGATGGAAGCCGCCCTCTGTACGATTATTTTTTTCTCTCTTGCGCCTTTCCACGGCACAGACGGCACGCTATTTCTTCCGTGACGACTCTGCAGCAGCAAGCAGCCATTTCTCGCCGGGGGTTCAATCTCTTCCGTAGTCGGCATGATGCGCAAACAACGTCAACCTGCAACACACACACCCCCCTTGATCGTGACAACAGGCAGAATTGCCGCTTCGATTGTCGTTGGCAGCGTCTTCCCAGGCTGGCAACCTGAACGGCCCGGTTTAACTTTGGGCAGGCTACAGCCTCTTCGACCCGTGTAAATGCGGGTTACCGGCAATGCGCCTGTCGCTCGCGCCCGCCCCTGATCTTCGTCGTCCGTCTTTGCAACCCGCGACCTGCCTCGTGCCGTGCGTGAACACTTGCAACCTTCGCTGCCCGCGATGGGCTCTTGCCTCCGATCACAGGTCGACATCCTCCGTTGTCGCCTTCCTCTCAGCTGCAGTCGACGATGTCCTAATGGCATGCGGCGACACTAATACCGCCCGTGCTGTCACACGTGGGACTGCTAACGCCTCCGATGATCACCCACTCCTCTTGATCTTTGAAGAGTTATCCGAACTGAATCCCTGAACAAGAGGTAACGTGCTCTTTGGGACGGGTGCAGGATTGACACACTTGAGGTCGTTGTTGTTATCTAGGTCATGACGATTCAAACCTGATGCCGACAACACACCTCAACCAGCGGAGCAGCGCATTCATTCTTACCTGTTAATCCAAAACAAATAGACCACCGAGACAGACGAGGCCATTACACAGCCGGGAGTGTGGTGGCGGCGGAGACGGCTCGATATATGGTGCTCAACGCCCTTGATAGTGTCGGCTCGCTCGGCTCGTGTGGCCGTGTCTTATCTCTCTCACACGCGCCTCGACGCCGCACCCTCACGTTTCTCTCGGCAGTCCTGCCTGTTGCGCCATCCGCCTTGGCGATGGTGTTTGACCCCCTACCGCTCGACTTCATTGGGCCCAGCCCGGCGCGCCGCACCGCACCGGTAGTTAGCACCCGGCGGCGAGGTTGGGTAGGATGCAGATGTACCGGCCGGCCTGGGTTGCGACTGATGATGGGAAAATGGGGAAACTCAATCGATCGGGATTGCTGCAATCAATCTTGGTTCGGAGATCTAGCTGGATCTCGCAGAACGGGAAGGATGCCGCTCCGCCTTGCAGGCTTGCTTGCTTGCACTGCTATTGCGTGCTTGCATTGGCGAGGTGTGGTGTGGTGTCGTCGATACTTATTCTGCCCCATCTCCCTTCATGCTCTCGGCTATGTCTCAGGAGAGTTTGTCCGGAGCGGAGATGGACATCTGGTCGGAATGTCTGACACCGCGGTTTACAAAGGTTTCTTTTGGTTTATGACGTTTTGTGTTGCATGCCCTTGGGACCTTTTTCTGCTTTCCTTTCCCAGTTTTCTGTTCATTCTTTCCTTAGTCATGCCCTGTTTGCTTTTCTTCTCTTGTTCTTCTCCTTTCCCCTTCTGAGCAACCGCGTCTGTCGAAGTCAGTAGCTGATATTGTCTTCGTCTTCCGAGTAACCGACTGATAAGATCAAGCGGTCTGTACCTTCCTCTGGGTTGGTCTGTCCCATTCAAAGCCAGTGTACTAGCCGGCCGTTGCAAACGTAGCTTGCACGTCGTCTGTGGATAAGATAAAGTCTAAGGGCCGTCAGGGTATTGACGCGAGACGGACAGCGCTTCAGCAATTGTAAGCCGGAGTCCTCTCTGCCTTGTATTGGCATCTGTCTCGACCAGACCGCATCGCCAAGCTTCAGAGATGAAACGAGAATATATTCATGCCCGGCCTTTCTTGCCCGTACCATCATGTGATCCCAGGTGCTGCTCGCAAAGTCACCTGGGTCCGACGTAGAATTAGAGTACAGAGCTAGCCTATCAGGCAACTGAAAGATTTACGTGCAAGTAGAAAGGCAGAGTTAGGACGTCTGCGTCCGCTAATACTCTTGAAACCTGTGGTTGCTACTAAGTTTAAATCGGCTACAATGACGTGGCATGGGCGCCTGAAGGGAGGGAACAGCAAGCCAACCGGGGAACGCCGTAGCGGCACGGAGAGACCGGCGGGTGGACCGTGAGGGAATGGGAGTTACGGGGACCAGGGGCGGGGGCGGGATGGAAAGTGACCGAAGTGACTGCTCAAGTTGTTGGCGGGAGAGTCAGTCAACCATCGGCATGGGGGCCGGTCTGCCCGGACGCAGCTCTATGGCTATCCTTCCACAGTCGGTCCCTCGGCCGAGTCGGAGGAGAGGAAACAATGTCAGTTTCAATTACAAAGCATCGATGCCTGGCACACGTTGCGAGTTGGGTCGCGTGGATGCAGCAGCCTACATGTATTCTACGACTGGGTGGATCGGACTAAGGTCGGTGATCCTTTGTGTAAGTCCTGCACCTCTTCAACGAAGAAGTTGAAGCTGGTGACGAGGCAGTTTGAGTCACCCACTTGTTGATGACTGTCGCTGAGTCAAGAACTTGGTGAATTGTCGCACCCTATCATCCTCAGCGTGCGTCAGGCTCTGCCCGGAGACTTTCTTCGTATGACAGTCACATCTCTGTGTAACCAACTGGTGAGCCCCGTGTACGCATCCTGCATTACCCATTATATTGATACATTCATCTGAGTCCCGGGTTGCGGCGTTAGGAGGCAGGCTGCATGCTGTGGGAGGTGATGCTGCACTTGGATCGATATGTGGCTACCCGCGACATGCAGCACCCAGTGCAATCCAGTTGGAATGCCCTTGCTCAGAAGTCATGGCTCGGATGTCGGAGCCTTCAGAGTCGACGCGAAGCAGTCTGCGCAGGGCTGCCCAATCAAATGACGGGCAATTGAGAACGGATAAGCCCTGCCGGGTTCCCCGTTGGCTGCCGCGTTGGTTGCTGGGGGAGGGTTGCAACCAAACTGTTTTCCGGCCTTCCCAACCGGCAGTGTGACAGCTGCGAGGACCATCATCCGCTAACGTTATAAGGGACGTTTGGTAACTGACGCAACCCAGGCCGCGAATCTCAGCCAAGAAAAAGCTTCGACTGCGGAGAAGGGTGCGAAAAAAAAGAAAAAAAACCGACGAAACCGAGAAAATGAAATGTGCAAATACCGCTATCTCCGAGCTGCCCTGTCACACCTGTGTGGTTGGTCATCCGGTTCCACATTAATTCTGCTTCGTTAATTCCCGATGTGTCGGGAGGAAGCCAGACAAAGGCATCTGGAACGTGGCGCGGCTCTCGATTGGGCCAATCGCACCGAACAACGCCCAGAGTCGGGGTCTGCAGATGCCGTGTGCCGACGGTGGGCAGGTCTTCGATGTCATGGTTTCTCGGGCGCTAACCCGTCTGGCTGCCAATGATGGGGGAGGGGGGTGGGTGTTGCCTTCCAGGTTCGCTCAGCCGACCCCAACCATCTGCAATCCAACCCGAGGAGGAAGGAACCCAGAGCCAGGATGGGGAAGACGGGAGCGAGCGAAGTGGAAATGGACCGGAAACTGTGCCGGCTCCGTTAACATAGCAATTTTCTACTCAACATGCTTTATCATTTCCGTGCTTCCCCCCCCCCGGCATGTACTGACAGTTTCAAAGCCTCATCGTATGTAACCTGGAGGGCTCGGCTTTCCACAAGGCGGTTTGCCCTTTCCGCTCGTTTCACTCACTCCTTTCCCTGACCTTTCTTTGCTGTGTGGTGTTCCGTCGACATCCCACCCCGTTCTCGATCTTAGCTGCCGTCATAAATCGCAAGGTTCTCTTTTGCGGAACGCCCTTGCTGTCTGCGAGCCTTACCACGAGGCCCTGCCGCAAACCGCTCAACCATGGCGGACCATTCTGGGAAAACGGAGCCAATAGCCAGCAATCCGGAGTCTCAACACGCGACGCTCTCCCCCACTTCTCACGATGTACCGGTCGTTGAGCTGAGCGAGAAGTCCGGGGCGCAGGGCCAGCCACACACAGACAATGCCGGCGTCGAGGGGAGGATAGCAGAACCGGGTGAGGCCGCCGGGACGGGGGACGACGAGCTCAACCGCCTAAGAACCATAGCCACCGCGACCAGCGTGACCAGCACCGCCGCGACGAGCAGGCTGCCGGAGCAGAAGCCCTGGTACAAGCAGCCGAACCCGCTACGATGGGGCAAGATCCCGCCCGTACCCAAGGAGAGGACGCCGTGCCCGGAGCACAAGGCCGGCTTCTTCAGCTCGCTGGTCTTCCAGTGGATGGCCCCGCTGATGAGCCGCGGCTATAAGCGCCCGCTCGAGTTCAACGACATCTACAGCGTCAACCCGGACCGCGCCATCGACCCGCTGACCCAGACGATGCGCGATTCCTTCAAGCGCCGTGTGGCCGCCGGCGAGAAGTACCCGCTCCTGTTCGCCATCAACGAGACCTTTTTCCGCGAGTTCTGGCTCGGCGGCTTCTGCAGTTTGATGTCCGCCATCCTCCAAGTCATGTCCCCCTTCACGCTGCGGTACCTCATTCAGTTCGCCACCGACGCCTACATCGCAAGCGTCAGCAACTCGGCGCCGCCGGACATCGGCCACGGTATCGGCCTCGTGCTGGGTGTGACGGCCATGCAAGTCCTCCAGAGCTTCGCCACCAACCACTTCATCTATCGCGGCATGTTGGTCGGCGGCATGACGAGGGCGTCTCTGATCAGCCTGATCTACGAGAAGTCCATGGTTATCTCCGGGCGCGCCAAGGCCGGAGGCGCCGAGCTTCCGGACATTCCAGCCGCCAAGGCGGCCGAGAAGCAGGCCAAGGACAAGAAAGGGCCGCCCGGGAACCAAGGGGGCGTCTCCGGAGACGGCACCGGGTGGGGCAACGGGAGAATTGTAAGTTGAGCGGATGAGCTGTCCCATCGTTCGAGAGTCATCGCTGACACCATCTTGCAGGTCAACCTGATGAGCGTCGACACCTACCGCATCGACCAAGCTTTCGGCCTGTTCCACATCATATGGACCGCCCCGATCTCCCTTCTTATTACACTGGCCTTGCTTCTCGTCAATCTGACTTACAGTGCCCTTGCCGGCTTCGGCTTGTTGGTCATCGGTATGCCTATCCTCGCCAACGCCGTCAAGGGCCTGTTCGCGCGCAGAAAGACCATCAACAAGATTACGGACCAGAGAGTGAGCCTCACCCAGGAAATCCTGCAGTCCGTCCGCTTCGTCAAGTACTTCGGCTGGGAAAACTCCTTCCTGAACCGCCTCGAGGAGTTCCGCGCCCGCGAGATCTCGGCCATCCAGGTCGTGCTGTCCATGCGCAATGCCATCATGGCCATCAGTCTGTCGCTGCCCATTTTCGCTTCGATGCTCTCATTCATCACTTACTCCCTGACCAACCACGACCTCGCGCCCGCCAACGTGTTCTCGTCGCTGGCCCTCTTCAACGGGCTGCGGATGCCCCTCAACATGCTTCCCCTGGTCATTGGCCAAGTCACCGACGCCTGGTCGTCGCTTTCCCGCATCCAGGAGTTCCTGCTGGCCGAGGAGCGCGAGGAAGAGGCCGTCTATAAGGCGGACGCCCCGAACGCCGTCGAGCTGCACGACGCCTCCTTCACATGGGAGAGGACGCCAACGCAGGAGGCCGAGGGCACGATTGCGGGACCGACGTCGGCGAAAGCTAAGGGAGAGAAGGCGGCGGCGAAGGCAGCAAAGGCTGAGAAGCACGACGCCCAGGCGGCCGCGGACTCGAGCGAGGAGGCCAGCACCCTGGTCGAGGAGCACGAGCCGTTCAAGCTGCACGACCTGAACTTGGCGATTGGCAGGAATGAGCTTATTGCCGTCATCGGCACCGTCGGCAGCGGCAAAACGTCTCTGCTCGCTGCCCTCGCTGGAGATATGCGCAAGACGAACGGCGAGCTCGTACTGGGCGCGTCTAGGGCCTTTTGCCCGCAGTATGCCTGGATCCAAAATGCGACTGTACGGCAGAACATCCTGTTTGGGAAGGATATGGACAAGGAGTGGTATGCCGATGTTATTAAGGCGTAAGTGCACCCTGTTTTCAACCGTTTTCTGTTACCGTAGTTTGCTGACGTTGCTGTTAGATGTGCTCTCCAACCCGACCTGGATATGTTACCCAACAACGATATGACCGAAATTGGAGAACGCGGCATCACCATCTCCGGCGGCCAGAAGCAGAGGTTGAACATTGCTCGCGCCATTTACTTTGACGCCGACATTGTTCTATTGGATGACCCCCTGAGTGCTGTCGATGCCCACGTTGGACGCCATATCTTTGACAACGCCATCCTCGGCCTCCTCAAGGACAAGTGCAGGATCTTAGCGACGCACCAGTTGTGGGTCTTGAGCCGCTGTGATCGTATCGTCTGGATGGAAGGCGGCAAGATTCAGGCCGTTGACACGTTCGACAACCTCATGAAGAACTCGGAAGAGTTCCAACAACTCATGGAGTCCACTGCTATTGAGGAGAAGAAGGACGAGGTGGCGGCGACGCAGCTGGCAGGCGGGGGCGACAAGACCAAGAAGAAGAAAAAGAAGGGCAAGGCCGGCCTGATGCAGTCCGAGGAGAGAGCCGTTTCCAGCGTCTCGTGGTCCGTGTACACTTCGTACGTCAGGGCGTCAGGTTCGATTTTCAACGCGCCCCTTGTGCTCGTGCTCTTGATCGTGTCACAGGGCGCGAACATCGTGACCAGCCTGTGGCTGTCGTGGTGGACTTCGGACAAATTTGGCTTCAGCATGGGACAGTACATCGGCGTCTATGCCGGCCTCGGTGCCGGTCAGGCGATGCTCATGTTTGCCTTCATGGTGTCGCTGTCCATCTTCGGAACGGCAGCCAGCAAGGGCATGCTACGGCAGGCCGTTACCCGCGTCCTGCGCGCCCCCATGTCCTTCTTCGATACCACCCCGCTCGGCCGCATTACCAATCGCTTCAGCCGCGACGTCGACGTTATGGACAACACCCTCACTGACGCGATGCGCATGTACTTCTTCAGCGTGGGCAGCATCATCGCCGTCTTTGCCCTTATCATTGCGTACTTCTACTACTTCGCCATCGCGCTGGTGCCCCTGTTCATCATCTTCGTCCTCGCCACGAGCTACTACCGCGCTTCGGCCCGCGAGGTCAAGCGCATCGAATCCATCCTGCGGTCTACCCTTGTGGCCAAGTTCTCCGAAGGCCTATCGGGCATTGCCACGATCAGAGCGTACGGGCTCAAGGATCGGTTCGTCGCCGACATTCGAAAGGCAATCGACGACGTTGACTCGGCCTACTTCCTCACATATTCCAACCAGAGGTGGCTATCGATCCGGCTCGATATGATCGGAAACTGTCTTGTCTTCACCACCGGCATCCTCGTGGTCACGTCGCGTTTCTCGGTCAACCCGTCCATCGGCGGCCTAGTCCTATCGTACATTCTCGCGATCGTCCAGATGATCCAGTTCACTGTGCGTCAGCTGGCCGAGGTCGAGAACGGCATGAACTCGGTGGAGCGCATCCTTTACTACGGCACGCAGCTTGAGGAGGAGGCCCCGCTGAAGACCATCGAGGTCCCCAAGAGCTGGCCTGAGAAGGGCGAAATCATCTTTGACAACGTCGAGATGCGGTATCGAGCCGGGCTACCGCTCGTGCTGCAGGGCCTCAACATGCACATCCGCGGCGGCGAGCGCATCGGTATCGTTGGCCGCACCGGCGCCGGCAAGAGCTCCATCATGTCGACGCTGTTCCGGCTCGTCGAGCTCTCGGGCGGCCACATCACCATTGACGGTCTCGACATCTCCACCGTCGGCCTACAGGACCTGCGCTCGCGCCTCGCCATCATCCCGCAGGACCCCACCCTCTTCCGCGGCACTGTTCGCAGCAACCTCGACCCCTTTGGCGAGCACACCGACCTCGAGCTGTGGTCGGCCTTGCGCCAAGCCGACCTCGTCCCCGCCGACGCCGGGCCGAACCCGACCTCCACCACGGACAACAACACCCAGGGCCGCATCCACCTCGACACGGTCGTCGAAGAAGACGGCCTCAACTTCTCGCTCGGTCAGCGTCAGCTCATGGCCCTGGCGCGCGCGCTCGTCCGCGGCTCGCGCATCATCGTCTGCGACGAGGCCACGTCTAGCGTCGACATGGAGACGGACGACAAGATCCAGGCGACCATCGCGACCGGCTTCCGCGGGCGCACCCTGCTGTGCATCGCCCATCGTCTGCGCACGATTATTGGGTATGATCGGATCTGTGTCATGGACCAGGGCCGTATCGCGGAGATGGGCCCACCGGGGGAGCTCTGGCGTATGGATGGGGGGATTTTCAGGGGGATGTGTGATCGGAGTGGGATCAGGATGGAGGATATTGTTGGAGCGACGGTGGAGTTGAGCGGAGGGTTGGAGGAGGAGGACGAGGGGGAGAAGGAAGAGAAGGGGGAGAAGGAGAAACTTTGAGTGATGGAGGAGGGGATGGGCTGATGTGAAGCTGGTGGAGTGAGAGGAAGAGGCGCGGTTTTCCTTGCCTTTTTCTTTGGCATGGTTTGAGCGGAGGGAAGCTCAGCTGCTGTCGGGTTTCCTTTTGAAGTAGATGGATATTGTTGGATTGGATACTGATGTTTGAGCGATAGAGAGACCACGGAACCACATACTCAAAAGAGCGACCCAGGAAGTGCCGTGCCGTGGACGTCGAGGAATACATACGAAAAAAGGGAGTTCCTGACCTACTTTCGTATATGAACATGTTTGCAGTCAGTAGAATACTGTCTGGACTGTGTTTCTCAAGGTTCGTGTGACTGTATAAACTGGCAGCGTGACCCGAGCTTTTCGATGCAGCCTAGTAGCTTGGTTCACTTACTATGATGAGATAGTGAGTAGGTATGAGAGCTATGAAGGCGAGGTTCGTGGCTGCTATGTTGTCGTTGGACTGTATCCTCTTTACATGTCTGCCGACAGACCACCCCTGGCTCGGCCATTTTGCTGCCTGAGGTGAGCACGACGCGGTGCAACGCGGATAATTCGCCGAGTGTCGTCCCGTGTTTTGGTTGAACCCCGCGTTGGTCTGCCACGGCATCTGTGTTTCGTGTGTCTGTGTCTGTGTCTGTGTCGGCTGTCGGGCGCGGGTGAAGCGGAGCGGGCTGTGGATGGGGGTACGGGGTTGTTGTACGCCCGGGATGATGGATGTGAAACCCGGGTAAGTTGGCTCTTCCTGTGCATAGTGAGGGTGTATCTGAATAGTCTGCGTCTAAGTTTCAGCGTTGTTGACAGGGCTAAATTCTGAGAAAGACCTGGATTTGAAGGGTGGTTACATAATGGTAAATTGGCTCTTTTTTCTAGGCAAACCTTGTGTAATTATTAGTAGTGCAGATCCCAGGCGAGTTAGTATTATATCAGCTGCCAAACGAGGGCGGGCAGGGATGGAGGCTCCAACTTGGCGTGCAACCCTAGCACATACGTATATCCGCTCACCGCATGCATCCATATATCCCGAATGTGTGGACTGAAGAGACATGCATGCCACCTACCCGCCTACTCACCCGTTGAGCAGAGTGTTCCACAGCCGCAGTGAATGCCCGACGCCCGGGGGTCGCACAAGACACGAATACACCGCAGCAAACTGGTCGTCATCTCATCTAAGTCGAGTTGTGCGTTTTCCTCTGAGCGCACATGGGCACAAGGACAGGTTGTACCACAAACAGACAGCACGGGATGGAAGATATGATATCGGTCAACCAACTCGCGCCTGGTTTGGAATGACATCTATTCTACTCGTAGTAGCACGACCGCTTCTTGCCAGGATAGGGTGCTTAACACTGTCTGAAAATGAGAGAAGACCGACAAGGAGCAAGAACCACTGTTGCGCTGCGCTACGGCCTCATCTAACAAGCCAAACACTAACAACAAAGACTGAGCGACCACAGCAGGTAGGGTATGTTCATTACTGGCGATAACGTATAAGGGAGTAAAACGTAGGACTATGTACCGGACCGCGGCAGAAAGAAAAAAAATATAAGAAGAAAACGACAAGACCGTGGACTTGTTCAGGCGCGGCCACCCCATCACAAACACCGTTCTATGCCGTGAGAGGGAAGAAAAAGCGAGCAGAAAAGCTAGCCAGAGAAAAGAGAAAATGGCCCGCTCGCCGCTGCAAAAGATCCGCAGCCACAAGCAAACATCGTCTTCTTCGCTCGCTGTCATGGAGTCACAGGCAGACCATCATCCCCGCAGCCTCACACAATCCATCGACAGCAACCCCCTCAAAAAGTGGCCCTTCCCACAACTCCCCAACTCCGCTTTCCAATCCCCTTACCCCGCACCACATGCCTTTTAAAACCTCCTCCCCTGACTCCCAACCCCCTGCTGAGGGTGATGCGGCGACGCCGGCCCGCCACCGCCCCCACCCGCAGCAGGCGGGAACATGCCCGGCTGCTCGTCCAGCAAGTCATCCAGGTACGCGCTCGGGGCGCGGGTGCCCGGGCTCGGCGGGCGGTTGAGGTTGAGCGAGGAGGTGCTGAAGTTGCGCGACACCACGCGGGGCCCGACATCCGGCGACTCCGGCGGCGAAGGGCCCAGGCGGCCGCGCGACGAAGGGCGCAGCGTGCTCATGCTGATCGAGTTGCCGTGGACGTGGCCGCCGCCGCCGCCGCCGCCCTGGACGGGCGACGAGGCGGACGCGTAGAAGCCTGACGGCAGGAAGCGGGCCGAGTCGCGGTGGCCGGGAGAGTTGCCGGCCAGGCCGGACGAGGAGCCGGCAGCGGTCGGGGAGAAGAACAAGTTCGTCTGGCTGGGCGTGGCGGATGGGGTCGGACCGCGGTGGGTGCGGCGGCCGGTGGAGTCGCCGCCGAGGCCTGCGGCCGCGAGGGACGGGGACGACTCGCGCTCGATGTACTTGTAGAACTGGGCGGGCGGGGCCGGGAAGGAGGCGGCGTTCTTGTCGTTGCCGCGGCCGTTGTTGGCGGCGTGCTGGGCCATGGCGGCGCGCTCGACGGACCGGTGCAGCAGGCAGGCTACTATGCCGCGCCAAGCGAGGATGGCAACGCCGAAGGCGCCGAGGATCGCGCCCACCGCGATGAAGACGGTTCCATCGGGCAGGGTCGAGTGGTTCATGAAGGGCGCGTTGTGCGTCGGCGGGATCTGGGGAGGCGGGTACGTGGGCACGCTAGTGTCGGCGCCGGCGGGCAGTGTGGGCATGCCCGTGACGATGGCATCCGGACTCGTGCTCAGCTTTGGTAGGTTCGTTGGCTCGGTCGCTGATGTTGATGTTGAGGTGGTTAAGGGTGGCGGCGATTTATCCTTGGAGGTGGTATCTGTCTTGGCAGCGGTCGGCTGGTCCTTCGAGGTGTCGGTGGTCTTGGTCGCCGCTGGAGGACCCGGCTTGTTCCCCGGTTGAGTGTTGGTGGCCGCGGGATCATTTTGGGTTTGTGTTGCTGTGTCGTCGGGCTTATTGTTATTGTTGTTGTTATTATTATTGTTGTTGTCGTTCTGGGCCACAACCCCAAGGGCGAAGAGAGTCGAGAGAAGCAGCACGCGCTTCAGCGAGAGTGGTGATGACCCCATCGTGGTTGGCGATGGGCGAGGAGTGCGCAACGGCGGCTAGAAACGAACGGGGTAAGGCTTCGGAGTCGGCGTGTCACTCGAGGTACGTCCGGACAACCGCGGTGCTGGCTGCAAGGCGCAGTGAAGAGTGGTTAATGGCTGGCCAGCGGAAGCGGCTGAGCGCTGCCGTGCGCCGCCGGAATCAAGGTCTCACAGCGGAATCCTGCAACTGCAAGCAGCACAAGCGACCCGCGGCGTTGGTTGGTGACGTGGTGAGGCGGACAACGGGCACGCTGGAAGACGCCTAAATAATCTCAAAGAAAAAACGAGAGGATGCGACGCGCATGACAACGGCCGACTGCGAGGGACGGGGGGGTGATGGTGGGTGTCGATGGCGATAATCAATTCTTCATGGCCTGCGAAGGGATGGATGTATGTAGTGTATGGGAGTGGCAGTGGGCGCATGTCAGCATTCGCGGGAAAAAGGAGGCGGTTCCTGGCAGTCCCTTGCCAGTGCCGTGCCTGGCTGGCCAGCCAAGGAAGGCGCCCGCACCCTTGTTTTCCCATCTCGTCTCAACCCTGCGAATCCGATACCCGCTGATACCGTACGGGGCCCAGTCAGCACGGTCCGGCACTTATACGAGGCCTGAGGGCCGAATATCCGTAAAAGCCCAGATGGGAATTTTGTTCGCCCACTCGGGCTGAAGCGCAAGCTGAACGGGCACTTGCATGGCTGCTATGCGGCGTACGAAGCTGATGGCTCTGCTACCCGCGATGTGATGTGGTACGTACTATGTACTGTATATCGGATCCTGCATGTCTGACTTGAGGAAGCATCCGCCCTTTGCCATGACGTCCGCGTGCAGACCCTGGAGCTTGACGTGTAAAGTGCGGTGACCCGGCTCGCACACGGTGGACACAGGTCCCTCCTCCCTAACTGGAACGCGAAGCGGGCAATCGCCGATTTTGGCCGGCGCCTGGTTTGCTCGGCAGTCGGCCGCCAGCTGCGCAGAACCACTGGAGACGACAACGTAACTTTACCGCGTAACACGGTAACGTTCGTTCAACGTTCAACATCGCCACGAACCGATCTTGAAATTTCATCACTGCCAGCAACGGCACCGACCTTATTCACAACACTCTCTCAGTAACAACCCGCACGACGCTGCCAAATTCATACTCTACGGTTCCTTGCTATACAGAACCCCTCCTGCAAGCCTGCCGAAATGGGTGTCGCCAAACGAACCAGAAAATTTGCTACGGCAAGTGACGCCCGATGAATGCGTTCTCACTTCTCACTCTCACTCAGATCAGGGGCTAACAACAAATTGCAGGTCAAGCGCATGATCGGAAAGAGGGATGACCGCCGCAAAGACGAGGCCACCAAGAAGGCCGAGCTGGAGCTGAAGAAAAAGAAGGAGGAACTGGTGCGCGAAGTGTGCGTGTTCTCGTATCTCTCGGCAGCTCCGACAACCTTCCCGCTGACCGACCGTGCTGCCATGCTGCAGACCTCAGATGCCATCCTCCATGTTCTTCCAACACAACGAAGCACTGGTCCCGGTGAGTACATCTCTGTGGATTCTTTGCATGCGAGGAATGTGTTGCTGATTACGGCTCAAACAGCCTTACCAAGTTCTAGTGGTATGTCTGCCACGAAGCTCAAGCAGACCGACGGACTTATCTGACCTGGCTTAGGATACCAACTTCTTATCAAGGACAGTGGGAGCCAAGCTGCCTCTTCTGGAAACGGTATGTTTTTCCTTGCGTCTTTCTTGTCCGCAGAAGCCTTGCTGATTTTTTGCTCTCTTTGCAGGCTATGGACTGCCTCTACGCCTCGTGCAACATCATCATTACATCATGTGTCATGGCGTGAGTATCCCTCGTGGACGTTTGCCCCGGGTGCTTCCCGTTGCTGACAGCAAGTTCTCAGTGAGTTGGAGAAACTCGGGCCAAAGTACCGCGTGGCCCTTATGAGTGAGTCCCGTCAATATCTGACTTGCTTGCTGGCAAATGCTGACTCTCTCTGCCCAGTTGCCCGCGACGAACGGTGGACGCGTCTGACTTGCGACCACAAAGGCACATATGCCGACGACGTTCGTTTCAGCCTCCTGACTCATATCGCCATTCTACCGGGATTGCAGACTGACAACCCTTCAGTGTATTGTGGACCGGGTCCAAAAACACCGCATTTACATCGTTGCTAGTATGTTCATTGAGCGTTTCCTTAACACAATCAGCTAGTGCTAACCCCGGATTCAAGCAAACGATCGTGATCTCAAGCGGAGAATCCGCAAAGTGCCCGGTGTGCCCATCATGTCCGTTTCCAAGGGAAAGTACGGCATCGAGAGACTCCCGGGCGCGCCGGCGACTTGATGCGCGGCATCTACAGTTCTATGGCATTTTTCTAGGGGACGCTGGTTGAGGTGAGCCCCGAGTTTGGCTTCGCTGGCTCACCATGAGGGTGCCACCAGGCAAGGTCGGTCTCCGATCTTGCGAAGTCTGGGCGGACGACGCGGCGTCACGGTACGCAGAGCAGCGCGGCGTGGTGCTCACAACTGAAGATAAGGGATGAATACCTTTACGCTGCGATAACGCAGCTGGGCGAATACAGGTACAGGCGTTTGCACGGGCGTTGGGTTAGATGGACGTGATTTTCGGTTCCTACCGTGCGGATCACCGCGGCAAGGAGGGAGGCTGCATCGTACGAACCGCTGGCATGGAATAGGGGCCCCTGTTTATCACCGGAATGTTGAGTTCAATTGAGCTTGATCATCAAGCCCATCCACCTCACCCTGAGGAACTTCAGGGAGACGGCTAGGTGTGTGTGTGTGTGTGTGTCAGTGCATGCTCTCTTAACCCCTTACCGTATGTTCATGGCGCTCCATGAGGGTTGAGCCTAAAGAACACCAACCCTTCCGAACCGGAATCATTCTGCACCCAGTTGCATTCTCCGATTCGTATTAGAGAGACAGCTGAGTGTGTTATGCTCGACTTGGCCCAGTCAGTATTATACCAAGAAGACACATTCAAAATACTACTCAAAATTGGGTTTCGCAGCAATAGGGGTGTTGTTAGAGACTGACTTATCCGCCCAGCAGAATACAAATTTGCGCAGAACTGCGGCAAGGGCGAGCGCCAGAGGCCACAACCGTGAAGCCAGAGTCCATGAACTATACATACCCTACCTAGCTAAGGGGTGATTTGCCATGAGTTGCCCAAGCCGGGCTCGCTCAAGAACCTTCCGCAGAGACTTACGGTCGTGTTTCATTTACCGGAACTTCTCTGCGCTCGACGAAACGAACGGCCTTCGGAGCGCGCTTTGCGAATGATTTTGGCACCGTTACAATAACGGTATGAATCCAAGTGACAGCGGCCAGGCACCGTTGGTAGAGGCCGGGCGTTGCCTACCATCTGAGCGCAGCGGCAACGAAGACACTCGTCACACCCACTCTCTCTCTCTCTCTCTCTCTCTCTCTCTCTGAGTTGGAAACCCCAACCTTCCAACGACTGCAATTTCTCGGTTCTGCTTGTCCCCCCACCGCATTATTCATGCCTCGGCGTCATCACAGTGCTACAGTGTCTGACATTCTCCCAGACGCGTGGAGCAGGCGATGGCCTTCAACATCGCCGTCTTCTGCCCTCTCAGCCCGCTCCGGTAATGGTTTCTTTTCCTACAGCCACAGCGCGTTGATCCTGCACCGTCCGGTACAGGCACAGCAGTGTCAAGACATGCTACTAGGCTGGGGAGCATACTGGTACATGGCTCATCGGGGGTCTGCAGCAAGGAGAGAATATTCCGTAGGGCCAGATGGCAAAAATCTTAATAGAAGTCGGATGCGCTGGTGAAATTGGGGCTCCGAGGGACAGTTTCGGGTTTGGTTCGATAATTCCGGATTGTTCTTGCTTTTGCTAGATTTTCCTGTGATTGGGTCTCTTTTGATGCAGCAAACTGGCGGTGGCCGAGGCTGCAGCGTGTTGGCGGTAAGTTGAGACACCACCACGAAGTCCAACGGGCTCGGGGATGCGCCCGGAATCACGCCGAAGTCCCTGGCGGCCCCCTTTCCCCACGATCCAAAACGTTGCGGTTAGCGCCGGTCTGTTTGACGGTTGAGTACGGAGTATGTAGGCGCGATAGCCGTGAGACTGGTCCTCGCTATGTTGTGAGAGACTCGGCGGCCTGTTGTTGGTCGCAGTCCAGCGAAGCTGTCATCGTGCTGACCACAAGATTTGCGCAGCCGGCGCGTCCGCGGAGATGCTGGGCCGGCCGTGACGCACCGCCCCTCCGGGGCCTCGCCAGGAAAGGGTCCAGGCCTGTCCGGAACCGTGTTAGCGGCTCGGGTTGTACGTAATTGAAAAGCAACGAGACGCCCGGCTTTCCAGTCCCTTCAACGTTCGACAGCAGCAGCAACCGCTGACGAGCTCGAGCAGCAACGCACCAACCCGCAGCCTCCCTGGACCACGCACTACCCAGCGAACCCCCAATGGATTACTGGCATTTCATGACGGAGCGCATGTAACGAAGGCAGTGCGGTGTGGTGCAGTGCGCTGCCATCGCAGTCGCTAGGAGGTCCCTTCTCGAGTCCGGTGACCCGAGACACCGGGGCGCCCAAGTTGCAGATGGATTCGACGATCGTCGGTTTGATGAGTGGCCGAGTCCGAAGGTGCACCTGCCAGCCACGACCCCAACCCAACCAGCAGCTCGGGTGGCCACTCGTTGCGGCACGTCGGCCCCTTCGCCTTCCCGTGTCTCCAAGCCAGCTGGCCAGCTCCTTCGTCCCCGCCGAGCACCGGGTTGCCAAGAGTTGGCCCTCAGGATATTGGCCCGTGGATATGAATCGGGAAGGTAATCATCAAGTAACAGCAACCTCTTAGCTGCATCGGATTGGAGCGTTCTGCTCGAGCGGCCCAGCACACGTTGATCGTCGAACGTCAAGGATGGAAAAAAATTTATTCTTTTTCGGTCTCCTTGGGTGGGGGAAGAAAATGATCGAACTTGTCGTCAGCGGCGGCCGATGTCGTTTTCCCTCCCCAGGAATCGCTCAGCCCGGGCGATCTTCGCTGCGTGTAAGTGCAGGCAGGGCAAGGCAGGCGCCAGTCAACCGCGATTGCCCTTTTGGGACAGCCCTGGGACAGTCTTGAGGCAACAACGTCCCGATTCCAACAGCGAAGGCCGTCCGCAAGCGGCATCCCAGCTGCCGGGCTGCCCTATTCTTGACCACCGCCTATTACGCTCCTGTGCGACGGCAGACGCTTGAAGTACCCGGCTAACAGCCTCGAATTTGCCCAGTGTCTGGCGTGCTGATATTGGCGCATCCTCATCTGCAGCTTCGTGCCTTGTGCCCCTAGATGCGCTTCCCACGTTATCGATTCCTGCTCACCTTGTGCATCCCTGCAATGCCCAGCCATTCCGCGCCCGTTCCTGGATGCCGATTGCCCAGGGATCGGGAATCCATGGATAATCAGGCGTTCCATCGTTCCGCCTTTCCTGTCTCTGTTTGCCCGGGCAGCCGAAGTCGGTGACCAAAACGAGACAGCAGCCCCAACCCTTGGACACCTACCCATGATGGTCCATCCTCTGAGATGCTGCGCTCAGCACCACACGACGCTGCGATGTCCCCAATTGGACGTGCAGAGGACAGGCCCTTGAGAAGCTTCTTTCACCCTCGTGGCCTGCTGAGCCCTTAGCCGGTGGATACGGTGGGTTTCTGCCCCCATGGGCCGATGCTATTCGCTTCGCTTTGTTAGCTCGCGGTTGCTCTCAGATTGCTGCATCGCACACAAGACAACCACAAGACGCGCCAGTGGCTCCCTGTCCGTTACCACCTCGGCGGGGCATTCCAGGCCCTGCCCGGCCCTGCTAGCTCCGCTGCACACGATGCCTGCAGCGCCCAGCAGCAAGTCTCCATTTCATGGCTGCGGCTCGTCATGTGGACAGACGACACATGGAGTCGTCTGTTTGTTGGTCTCTCACCATTGCTGACCGCACTGATGAACAGCCCATCTCGTCAGTCATTAGCACTGTCTGCGTTCGGCTGCCACCCTCCGTCGGGCCCCTTTCTGTCCTTCTCTGCACACGGTACACAGAAATAGGTGGGTTCTCCTCCATCGGCGCCGTATCGTTTATTTTAACGTTATCAGCGTCCCTTGTCACGCGGCCTGCCCCGCAATCTGGGACGAACCCCACTAACAGATAAACGCGGCCAGAATTATACGCCATCTTCTCCTTCTGCTCCGAGCTCTAGACGGTCGTCCTACAGGGCCCCTTCCGTGATATGCGGCAGAGCTGCTACCTACCCGTCAAGGCCCACGACCGAATTCCCGCCTGCCGACAAACTTCCAGCATTCTGACGTTGCCTCACCGCCGCCCTGCACGCCTGCCCGCCGCTTGACCCGCGCCCTCGTGTGCGCATCTGCTGTGCATGGTCCGGCATCCTTCCCGCCCAAACCCACCACGTCCAGCGCCAAACATCTCTCCGCGTTCCAGAGCGGGCCGGAGCAGCAAAAAAAAAAAAAAAACCTAGGTATTCCGGCATTGCGGAATCGAGTGTACTGGTCGTCCACCGTGTCACACGATATCTAGGAAGATTGGACCGTTCAGAACTGGTACCTTCTCAGTCGGCGACCAATGCACTGGGCCTCGATGGCGGCCGAACTGCGTTCCGACCTCGCCATCAGGCCGGTCCCGCGGGAAATCAAGGCGGTAGCCAATGTCAACACTGAAGAAAGACGACACAAACACTCACGGTCATCATATTCCGAGGCCTCGCCACTCACGTCGCGGAATAACTCTCTGACTTTTCGCCCGGCGAAACGGCCGATGCCCACACCGGACAAGACCATTGCAGTAATCAATGCCAGCGGCAGGCAAGCGGCCTCGTTCATCCGCGTGGCTACGGCAGTCGGGTACCATGTGCGGGCGCAGCTGAGGAACCTCGAGGGCGTCGTGGCGACCGAGGTGGCCACCAACCCGAACGTGACCGTCCTCCGCGGCGAGCTGTACACAAAAGAGCGCCCTGCCGAGGCGGCGCAGGTCGACGTGACGCGGAACGGCCCCATCTCCGGCATCGGCGTCAATCACCGGCTGATCTCGGAGTTGTTCCGGGGCGCCCAGCTGGCCTTCATCAACACAACCTTCTACGGCGACGAGCAAAAAATAGGGGAGGCGCTCGCCGACGCGGCCAAGAAGGCCGGGATCCAACATTACGTCTACTCGTCCATGCCGGACCACCACGCCTACAACAAAGACTGGCCATCGCTGCCGCTCTGGGCATCCAAACACAAGGTCGAGGAGTACGTCAACAAGAGCGGGCTCCCCGCGACGTTTGTCTACACCGGCATCTACAACAACAACTTCACCTCCCTTCCCTATCCACTCTTCTGCACCGAGCTGCAACCAGACGGCTCCTGGATTTGGCAGGCGCCCTTCCACCCGGATGCCAAGCTGCCGTGGCTGGACGCCGAACACGATGTCGGGCCCGCCATCTTACAGATCTTCAAGGACGGCGTGAAGAAGTGGGGCGGCGGCAAGCGCGTCGCCCTGGCCTACGAGATGCTCTCGCCCAGGGAGGCGTGCGAGGTCTTCTCGCGTGGCGTCGGAAGGCTGGTGCGCTACATCCACGGCCCCATCGAGACAAAAGTCACGATCCCCGAGGGCTACCGCAGCCAGCTGGAGGCGCTGGAGGAGCTCTTCGCGCTGGGCAAGGACGATCCGAAGAAACAACCACCCTACTTTGGGGACGTGGAGCTGGAGAACAGCTGCCCCAAGGTTGCGCTGGAGCTGTGGGAAGGGCCGCGCAGCCTGGAGGAGTACGCGCGCGAGGTGTTCCCACTGGAGGAACAGGCGAACGGCTTGACGTGGATGCTGGACGAGGGCGATAGCGGCGGCGGCGGCAACCACGCGAATCGCAACGGCAACGGCAACGGCAACGGCAACGGCACGGGCCACAACGCTAATCACCCGCACCACATCAACGGCTACACCACGACCCTGGCGCAGATCGCGCAGGAGTCGGACGGCGAGGACGAGGACGACGGCCTCGTCATGCGCGGCCTGAAGCGCGACGACGAGGAGTGGCTTGCCTAGACCCTGCTTTCCCATCGGTCCTCAACGCCGCTTCTCACTCACCACCAAGTCACGCATCACGAGCCGGCACAGTCATTGTCTCCCTGCTCGACCTTGTTCACATACATTCATCCATCTCCACACCTACCAACACGAAACCATAATACCGAAACAAAAAAAAAAGACACTGCATTTGGTCCGGAGCGCGGCAGATCTCTGAAAAAAAAAACAAAAGAAATCATGCGGTTGGGTCAGTTTGCAAGCAAAGGCGGCGTACGTTCAAGGGCGAGCGGGCGGGATGCTTTTGCAGGCTGGGGCGGCGAGGATTGCTTTGAAAATGCATGCATGTATTTCATTTAAAAACTGCCCTCTGTGGCAGTCTTTTGGTGTTGCTTGCTTGTTCTTGCTAGGCGTTGTAAAGGCGCAGCTTTGCCGGGCGAGGCACAGGCGAGGTAGCCTCACGAGGCAGATGAATCTCAAAAATTGGTGAATGCCGTCTTCATGGGCGGGCCTGATTGCCATTGTTATGTTACCCAGTTGTCTATGTCGAGGTACGCTCGTAAATCGGCTAATAGTGAAGACGTCAGGTGTTTGAATCCTATGACCAAAAAACTAAGATTGTAGGAGCCGTTCAAGTTGCCTGTGTCCACCGTTTTCGTCGGTGGTGTACAACCTGCGCGCTTGTTGTCGTTCCAGATGCGCCGATTGCTCAGGGATGGCAAGGCTGCGGCGCAAGCAAGTTGCCAACGGGCTTGCACGTTGGTGTATTATCAATTAGCTGGTCATATACATGTCTAGATACCCAGAAGTCATAGTCCCAATTCCTCTACCGGCCACTGATACCGCGCAATCCCCAATCCTAACCCACTAAAACACGGAGGCTCGACGTGAGCCATCAAGATGCCTCTCCTTTCCACTCCTCACATCACCCGTGCCACTCTTTCAATTGCTTAGAGTAGACAACTCAAGTCCTCACACACAACAGCAACAACCTCTTCCCCTCAGAACTTGCCCCGCGCCAGGTTGCCGAGCATCAGCTTGCCCGTGACCCAGGTGGTGCGCCACAGGGTGGGCAGGTCGAGGGTGCTGGTCAGGCCGTCGGCGAAGCCGAAAAAGAGCATGGGCGGGATCCACCCGCGCGCGTACTCGAGCGCGAAGCAGCTTTCGGGCATGCGGTACTGCTTGACGTCGCCGCGCCGCAGGTGGTGCACGCTGCCAGGGGGGTACACCTCGGGCGCGTACTCCCCGGGCACGTACGCCTCCTGCGTGCCCGTCAGGATGTGGAAGTAGTCATCGGCTGTGTGGCGGCCCGAGTGGCCCTCGGTGCCGACGGCGGTGCCGAAGATGATGAGGTACTCGGTGATGCCTGCGCGGTGGGGTGTTAGTTAGGGCAGGGTGGTTGGGTGAGGATGGGGAGGGAGCGAAGGGTAACGCACTGGCATGGATGATGTACATGGCGCCCATGGCGCCGCCGGCATTGTTGAACATCCACTCTTCGTCGGTGTTGACGTAGCTCGTCAGGCGCACCTCACCGCTCAGCTCGTCGACGATGTACTTGACAATGGCGCGCGTGTCGTTGCCGTGCGTGTCAATGCCCCGCTTCGCCATGTCGCGCAGCTGGTCCAGGTCGAAGATGTAGAAGCGGTGCAGGTTCTGCTCCAGCAGGTAGTAGACGGGGGTCAACACGCCCAGCAGGATCGCCAGGAACTTGAGCCAGCCGCCAATGCCGCCAGACGACGCCGATGATGATGACTTGGGCGCCATTGTGTCGGGGACAAGATGGAGAGATACAGAGTTTGGGGGGGAGTCAAGAAAGAGGGACAGAAAACGGCCCTGAAGCAAGAGAGGCCGGCGGATTCCCTACCTGTATTATACACAGAAGTTCATGAAAGTTGCCAGTGCTGTAATTAAAGCCCAGGCTGAAGCGGAAAGTTCAAAGCGGGACCCTGAACATTTGGCAGGGCGTTCGCGCTGCCCCTGGCTCCGAAATTCGAGCGTCCAATCTCGTTCTTATCTGGAAGGCGGTGAGCATGTCTAGCGGCCAAACCGGGACTTTCGGCGCCCGCTAAATCCCAAGTTCTGCCGCCTCGAACCACCCGGATACCAAATTCCCGGTCATCGCCAAGGATCAGCAATCACGATTCCGCATCCCGCAGCCCGCAACAGCAAAGCACAGCACATCGCACCACTGCAAACACTGCACACAGCCACCCATCAAATACGCGTACCACCGACTGACCTTGCAGAATAGCCGAACTACCCGAAGATTTCCAATGAGTTCCGCGGCCGCCCCCACCCTGGCAATCCCAGGCCAGCTGCTCGGCCCCTCCTCGCGCTTCCAGCCCGGGCCCGGCACGCACCTGCACGAATCGAACCTCTACTCCTCGCTGCTGGGCCAGGTGCACATCACGCAGCCGGCAACAGCGGCTGCGGCGGCGCGTGCGCCCGGCCCGGTCAAGCGGCTGACCAAGATCACGCCGGCCCCGGCACCCGCAGCGCCCGCCGAGCTGCCGACTATCTCCGTCGCGCCCGTCGTGCGGGCAAGTGCTACTACCGGTCGTGGTGGTGGTGGTGAGAGCAAAAGGAGGGAGGTGCTGCCCGAGGTGGGCAACGTGGTGCTGTGCCGGGTGATGCGCATCACGCCGCGGCAGGCCGTGGTGGCGATCTTGGTGTGCGGCGACACGGTGCTGGAGGCCGAGTGGCAGGGCCTGATCCGCGTGCAGGACGTGCGGGCGACGGAGAAGGACCGGGTCAAGATCTACGAGAGTTTCCGGCCGGGGGATATTGTCAGGGCGGAGGTGGTGAGTTTGATATAGCCTTGTAGGCACTGGGCGTGTGTGTGATGGCAACGGCTAACGAAGGCATGGCCTGGGCAGATCTCGCTCGGCGATCAGGCGAATTATTACCTGGCGACCGCACGGAATGAGCTGGGCGTCATATTGGCGACGAGCGAGGCTGGGAATACAATGTTCCCGGTCAGTTGGAAGGAGTTCAGGGACCCCGAGACCGGGTTGACCGAGCTCAGAAAGGTCGCAAAGCCTTACTGAGGCATGCCCAGCATTGTTGCGACTTATGCAGGGAAAGGAGACACCGCATGGCGGCAGCCGGAGATCCAGTCTCTGATCAACGGAGACGCCATGCCGCAGGCTTGATCCGGGATTGCAGCGTCAACTCCAACCCCAACAAATGCCTGAGCCGCAGCTAGCCCCGCCAGCGTCCCACCGGCACGGGGATGTATTGATCGTTTTCAACGGCCCGAAATTGGGTTGAGAGCGTCACCGCGTGGTCCCTCGCGGGCGCATTAGATGCAGAACTTCTACGAGACATTGCTGTCATCAAAGCGTGGCAGAAGTAGGTGGGAAGCCGCAGATACCTTGATGTAGGGTACGTGGAGGATCAGATAAGGCGAAACGGGCGTCGCAGGCGATCCGCATAGCGGAGGGTGCCTGGCTCCGTGCATGACAAGTGTGCACTAACACGCCCAATCTCAGGGTTCATGGGCTCGGGAGCAGATCTTCCAGGCCAATCACCGGAACGCGAGAGCGCGAATACCTGCAGCTACATTTTCCTGAGTGACACCCGCCACGTCTGAAGTGGTATTGGCGGGTACTGCGCCCTGCCCCAGACTGCACTTGCGTGCCTTTTCTCGGTACAAGCCGCCGATCGTGGGGCACAGCCCATGCGCAACAATGCGCGACGTCAGAGCAAACAATGGAAACGAAACCCTGAATGCCAAGAACCAGCCCCCCTCGTACCCAAGTCTTAGTCGCAAGCCTGTTCCACTGCCTCAGCCCTCGTTTTATCTTCGGCGGACAATTGACTGCGACAACAATGAAAAGTCGGCCGCGGCGCTTGCTGCCTTAAAACTTGCCAAAGAGCCACAAACAGCGCAAATCGAGTCTTTAGCGACTTCGACCCCATGACGGCCACGGCGACCATGGCCGTCGCAAGCGCGGGCACCTTGACGACCGCTCCAGGGCCCGCATCCTGCTGCCCGAACTGCGGCTTCGGCGCGGACCTGCCGCCCTTCGACGACACGCAGACCGCCCTCCTCAACGCGCAGAAACGAGTCGCCGACCTCGAAGCCCAAGTGCGCCTCCTCAACCAAAAGGCCTCCGCCGCTGTCGACCGCTGGGCCGACTACGAGGACGAACTCGCCAAGCTGCGCACCCAGCTCGAGTCACGACCACAGACCCCGACAGCACCACCACTCCAACAACAACCCGCCACGACCAAGCACCACCAGCAATCCGCCTCCCTCCCGACCCCGCCCAGCTCAGCCGCCGGCCTGCCAACACCCTCCCCCTCGCGCGCCTCCTTCCTCACCACAAGCGCCGCATCGCGCATCTCCGCCCTCCTCACGCGCAAGTCCCCACCCCCGCCAGCACCCACCCTGAAACCGCTCCCTTCCGCACCGAGCCCCATCCCCTCCCTCCCCTCGTCCGCCTCCTACACCACCCACCCGCTCACAGCAACAACAACAACAACAACAACAACAACCAGCACCAGCGCGGGCACGAGCCCGATCTCTCCGCCCCCATCCCTCCCTTCCTCAGCGCAGCTCACAACCGAAGACCTCCTCTCCGCCCTCGCGCGCGAGCAGGCGCTGCGGCAGGCGGCGGAGGGCCGGCTGCACGCGACGAGCCGCGAGGTGGAGGAGCTCAGCGCGAGCCTGTTTGAGCAGGCCAACGAGATGGTGGCGTCGGAGCGACGGGCGCGGGCGCGGCTGGAGGAGCGGGTTGGGGAGTTGGAGAAGCGGGAGGGGGATAAGAGGAGGCGGTTGGAGCGGTTGGAGCGGGCGGTCGGGAGGATTGAGAGGGTGAGGGGGATCCTTGCGGAGTGAATTGAAGGAGGGGGAGAAGGAAGGGAGGGAGGGGGGGCGGAGAAGGGTTGGAACATGACTTATGAACGGAGGATATCACACACTGGCAGGGAGGCACACGTCTTATATATACCCGGAGGCTGGAAGTGGACTAGGAAAAAGGCTGGACTATCGGGTTTGCATCTGATTATGTGGAGGGCATGTACACTATGGAGTTCTCGGGAAATTTTGTACTATGTACGGCAGCGCTGTCTACGGAGCTTGCGAAATGTGGAAACTTGCCGGTATGGCTGAATTTTACAGGTATTATGCTTAGCCACGTCAGTTACTGTGCTTCGCCCTGCCCTCCCCGACAGGGTCAACCGCTGTGGCTGGTAGCAAGGGCGAGCGAAATCTCATTTCGTCTCTGAGGTGCTGCCCAAAGTGCGCTGTGCACCCCTACGTGCTCGCGGCCGCGCCCTCTTGCTCTCCTGTTGGCTTTGCAGAGTCGGCTGGCCCCCGTTCAGGGGCAGGCTCGGCAGTTGCTGTGTCTTCTGCGGCCTGGGTATTTCCGGGCTCCTTGATGTCTTCGGCAGGCTTAGTCTCTTTGACGGGTTTATCCTCTTCAACAACCTTCACCTCTTGCGTCGTTGCTGGCGCGCTCGACCCTGTGTTGCTCTTTGTTGGCGCCTCGCCCGCATGCGGGTCATTCCACAAATCCAGCATACTTGCAACCTTTGGCGCCCAGGTATCCTCCCCTTCGAGCAGATCGTGATATTCCATGCAATTTGCCCCGCCGAGGACAAACTGGCCCTGGCGGGTCCGGCTCAGCTCGGCCATCATGGCGCCGCAGCCCAACTTCTCCCCAAGATCATGACACAAGCTGCGCACGTAGAAACCCGACGTCACGGTCATGCGGATCGTGGCCGCCGCCGGGCCTTTACCCTCCCACGGCGGTGGCGTGTTGGGCGCTGGCGGCGGCGGGATCAGGTTCGAGCCCTTGCCCGCCGGGGGCAGCTTGCCCAGCGCGCCGGACATCATGGGTTCGGCACGGCCTTCATTGGTCTTCTTCCGCTTCGCCGCCGGCTGCTGCTCGCTGACGAGGCTGTCGACGCGCTCCTCGGCCTCGCGCTTCTTGCTGTTGTACTCGGCCAGCGCCCGGGTCTCCTCCTCTTCCTGCTCCGCCGTGAGCTTGTTCGGCTCTTCGTCCGCCGCGGCCTGCCGCTTCGCGACGCGCCACACCGAGTCGACGAGATTCTTCTCAGCCTGCTCGGCCTCCTCAATCGGCCAGCGGTGCTCGTGCGTGCCCGGCTCGTGCCACTCCACCAGCTCCAGTTCCGTCACCTCGACCTCCCGCGTCTCGATCTCGCGCGGGATCGGCTTGCCCTCGCGCGCGTACTCGTACAGCGGCTTGCCCTCCATCTTCAGCGCCGAGTACAGCGGCGGCATCTGCCTGAACTTGCCGCGGAAGCCCTCGAGCGCCTTCTCGACCGCCGCCCGCGTGACGTGCTCGTATGGCGCCTTCTTGATGACGCGGCCGACGCGGTCGTACGTGTCGGTGCTCGCGCCAAACAGGACGACCGCCTCGTAGGTCTTGGTGCAGGTGAGGAAGTTCTGGAGCGACTTGGTGCCCTTGCCGACGCCGAGGATGAGCACGCCCGTGGCCAGAGGGTCGAGGGTGCCGCCGTGGCCCATCTTGACTCGGATCTCCTGCTTCGCCTTGCGGCGCCGATTCTTCTGGAATCGGGACTCCTGCTCGCGATGGGCTGCTTCTTGCTTGATCAGGGGCGCGAACAGGGCGGACGGGTTGAAGTAGAGCTGGCAGTCGCGGATGACCTGGGCGGAGCTCATGCCCAAGGGCTTGTTGATGGCTTTCCTATCGAGTTAGCCAAAGACTTGCGAGGAACCTGGGGTCAGAAGAACGAGAAACGCACCGAAGACGCCCTCGACGATTTTATCTGCAGCCATCTTGGCAATCGCTGGGACTTTCGGGCGCCACATGCGGAAGAGAAGGCAGGCGACTGCGGTTTACCACTGGCTGCAATGACAGAGAGCGGAGGTCTCTGTCACCCAGATTTCAACCGCAGAACTAGCCTGAAAAGCCAGAACTGCGTAGTCCTGGACGTTCCGAATGGGAGTCGATTCAACGCGACGGCCCGCCGGGAATTTTTGAGACGGTCGATCACAGCGCTGGGCGTTTCTGGGGTTTATCAAGCGTTTATCGATTGGAGTGGGACCAGCTGGGGAGGTACTGGGGACTTGCGTTTCAATGGGGTGCCTCTGTAGCCGATTCAGGTGCCTACCCCTCCTTCAAGTACCTGCGACCTCTGCAATCAGGGGCCGGCCATCTCCCCACTGCCGAGCCCGCGTTCTTGTCGCGGCGCGTTGAGATGCGCCAGGGTGCTCTCGCGTAAAGGGCCGGCGCATTGTTCCAGTCGGCCAGCAACAGCACCCGACCTGGCTTTTCTCAGCAACCACAACCCGATCTTTGTCGTGCCCCAACTCGTCGAAGGGATTCCGCGCCCGACGATGCTCTCGTACAAGAACCCACAATTTTGAACTAACCCGATCTTCCGTTCATCCCACCTGACACAATGGCGGGCCGACCGCGGCGGCGCAGGGCATCGTCGGCCTCGACCTCTGCATCCGCCGACGGCCCCCGCCTTCGGTGGTCCCACGAGTTGCATGTCATCAAATCGGCACCCCAAGATATGCCAGAAGACGACTGGCCCATCTACGAATTGATTGATGCGACGATATACCGAAAGTCCAAGGACGGCAAAACGCTGGTGTTGGCAAACCCGCTCCTCGTTCATCTAGAAGGGCCGGTGATTGTGCAGGGCCATGTCGAAGTTGAGCCGAAGCAATTGCCAAACCGTGAGTACAGCAAGTTCGCGCTGCAGCAACACCGCTTGCTGACGTTGAGCCAGTGGTTCGACCAAATGTGAGGGCGGCCCATATCGAGATTCCCTATTCCACCCGCTACTCCATCGGCGATGGCCCGGTCTTGCTTTGGGTCTTGGGCGCCGCTGGTTGGTACTTGATCCGACCGTCCGCGGAATATCAGGAGATGTTCGACGAGATTCGACAAGCGATTACTCTCTACTACGCAGCGGTCGAGGTCTACGAGGAGTACGAGGAGCAGAATGCCAGAAGAAAGGGGCGGAAGCCGAGGCCGCCCTCGGCCGAAGCTGTATTCCTCAAATACGCTGTGAAAGCCGGCGACGGCAGCGTGCGGGAAGAGGTCGAAGCCCTCTATCACAGATGGGCCGAGTTCCTGATTGCCCACTTCATCAAAGAAGACGAGCTAGACGCCACTCCTTTTGCTAAGTGGCTGCGTGACGCGCATCCTGTAAGCTCTTGAGCCTGTCCCGCCCAACTTTACCCCAAAGTAGCAGCTGACAACGGATAGGACGTACTGAACCGAGTCACGGACGCGGCGAAGAGACCGCCTCCGCCGCCGCCGCCTCCGCCGCCGCCGCCTCCGCCGCCGCCAGAGGCTGACAATGACGGGGAAACTGACGCGTCGCACAAACGGCGAAGCAGGTCGGCTAGGGCAAGCAGCCGGAATAGCGATTTACTTGCTGACGTCCAGATGCGCGACTCCCGCAGCCCGCCACCGAAACCAACAAAGAGCAACACTCCAGTACCGCTGCCTGACCATTACAGGTATCATATCAATCAATTGGCGAGTAGGACGAAGCCAGCGGTGCCCAGGCAGACACCACAGGCTGCTCAAGCGAATACACCTTTGCTGACTGCTGAACCCGAGTTGCCTGTCGATCGGCTGCTAGCGGTTTTGCAAGAGATTCAAGAAGAAAAGAACATCAAGAAGGTGAAGGCGTCCGCCGTGCTGGGGTACATACACTTCAAATGCAAAGTCCGGGTTTATGGTGATGCCAAGGATATTGTCTGGTATTACGCGAAGGATCTTCTCCCGCGACTGGATCAGGAGTGGAAGGGAACGCTCTTTGATGGCTGGCTGAAGGAGGTGGCGGCGAAACCGTGGAAGCCAACGGAGACATTAAAGGAGGAAGACATTCCTGGCCAAACCTACCGGCGCAACAAGAGCATTCGCAAGCCTGATGCTTCCTCCAACAATTCCGCCCCGCACCTCCCGCCGAAGATCAATCTCAAGGGAAAGACCGAGAAGGCGCTACAAGACGAAAGCGACGGCGACTCCGACGATGATGCTGCGAGGCCAAGTCAAACGCCCCTTATGCGCGGCCGCCGGTCCGGGAAGGGAGCAGGCCTGCGCCCCTACTCCGCGTCCAAGAAGCGGCTGCATTCGGAGGTGGATGACGAGACGAGCGGCAGCCGCCGAGGGCGCAAAGCCGCCCGGACTCTCGACCTTGATAGCGATGACGACGACGAGGAGCCCGAGGACGGCGACAACAAAAGTGACGATGAAGCCGCCGCCGCTGTTGGCACCAGCGCTGTTGGTTCGCGGCTCCCGCTGCCCGAGGGCGCGGTACGCGTGGTGATCCACGCCGAGCGGATGCCGACCACCTCACCGAGCGGGCCGGACGGCACCTGGACGTGCGAGCAGGAAGGCTGTGCCTACGTGGTGCGGTCGGCGGACGAGCAGGACGCGCAGGAGCACATCCAGGCGCATTTCCGCGAGCACGAGGCGCGGGCCGAGAAGATCAACCTGGCTCTTAAGGAGAGCCGCGGCCACATGCCCATCGCGTACGCCTACTTCCCCCCTATTCTCCTACTAGTCCATCTGCACCCCCGTTCCAGAATGCATGGAAGATAGCCTTGCTCGGCAGTGCGATCAAGGATTGCCTGACTGGCCGGCATTCTTTGCCTGCGCCTCGTGGGCAGACGGCAGTTGATACCCTATCACACGAGCGCTCAGTCCTCCGGACCTCCGCGTCTAGTCTGGCCTCATCCTACACATACTTCACCTTCTAGCTAGCCGCGCGCAGGCCTCCAATGCTGACGTACTGGCAGTCATCTTCTCGACAAGATCCAGGCTCAGGGCAAGGCCGCCCTACAAAAAATGGGGGTGCTCAACGGCGACCCTGTCCCTGCGCCAGTTAAGCGGCGGTTGCTTGTTTAATGCGGCCCATGGGAGTTTCCGGTATGACGGCGGACGGAGGCGTCGCGGAGATGTTTGGAATGAGTTTATATACGTGATACAATACCCTGAGATGTCCCATCGGAGAGATATCAATTGTCCTGTTGGGTTTGGTTGGGTGGCTGGATTTCGGGCGTTTCAGCGGGTTGGATGGGCGGGTTTGGGATTTCACGGAATGGAAATCGTGGTACGCCGCATCGGGTATGCTTGGTTGGGGCTGCTTCTGCCTTAAGAGTTCCTTCGAGCGCTACGGCTAGCTCGCTATCTATCGCGGGTTTCTCTATGCAACCAGCTTTCCCAAACCTCCTCACGTCATGGCTTCACGAACGACATGACGGCGTAGCGGAAACTCCCGTTCGCATAGCCCCGCCTCATGGCGCGGAAGGCTTGGAGGAAGGCGATGCCGTCGCGTCCCTGGCTGAAGGCGAACGCCCACAACGAAGGGTTCTGCACCAGCGACCACGAGATGTCCCTGAAACCTGTTAGCCAAGCCTGGCTCAAGAGTTGAAGGGAAGGTGAAGCATACCAAGTCTTGCTGACATCCGCACTGATATCCTTGGGCGCGCTGAGCACCTGCAGACCGGCGGCGGTGGCCAAATCCACGTATCCTTGCTGCGTGCACAGCGGAGGGAGCAGCATGCCATCTGACCACGTTTTCTGCGTCAGCACTTTTGACTCAGAAACGAAGGCATGAAGCCGTGAAAACAGACCTTCAATAGGCTTGATATCCCTCTCAAACTCCTTCCCCCCCTCCGCCATCCCTTCCGCCTTGAACCAGTCCGCCAGCACCAGCTTGCCTCCTTCAGCCGCACTCTCCCCCTTCCCGCGCAGCAGACGGTGCGCATTCCGGAAGAACAGAGCCTTGTCCGGAAAATGCGACAGCGCCTCGCTGATCCAGACGACATCGAAGCTCTCGTCGCGCGCCCCGAAAAAGTCACCCATCTTCTCGGCGTCGAGCTCAATAAACCGCACCTTCCCGCCTTCACTGCCAAGCGGGATGTACCCGTCCGCGTCTTCTCCCTCTGCCGTCGGCGCGGTAGTAGCAGCCCTGTCGCCATTGCTGCTGCTACCATCTGGAGAAGCAGAGGCAGCCTTGCTCAGGCGCGTGGCGATCTGCACCTGCTTGCCCGAGATGGTGATCCCCGTGACGGCGGCGCCCAGGGCGCGGGCGAGGTGGCGGGTGGTGCCGCCGACGCCGCAGCCGACGTCGAGGATGTGGAGGGGTCTCGGCTTGGTGGTGTCGGTGGCCGGGGGGGAGGAAGAGGGGTCCAGGTGGGAGATGTCGAGCAGCAGGCGGATCAGGTTCAGCTGGGCGGTTTCTTTGCTGTCGGAGGTCTTGGAGGCGTCGGTCGGCCAGTAGCCGTGGTGGATGTGCTCGCCCCTGAGGTTTTAGTTCAGTTTCGGTATTTGCTATGAGGGTGAGTGAGATGCGAGACATAACAAAACACACCACAAGTTCAGGTAGTAGTCGCTGGCGAGATCGTAGTGCAACTTGATGCGGTCCTTGAGTGCCTGCATGGTGGTGTGAGCCAATCCGAGCGGCGTGTCGTACTGCTTGCTGAGGTCGGTGGTCTCATCGTTGGCGGTGACGGTGGAGGTGGCCATGGTGGTGATACGTTGAGTCGACGGGGTTGGGAATGGGGCGGGCACTTGAAGCTGAGAACACAAATCTTCTGAAGCGGGAAGACTGTTTATTATCCTCTCACCAATGGTTGCCTTACTTAGTCCATGAGCGATCTGACGATCTTAGGGACGCAGCCCCTGCCTCGGCAGCTCCCCGCGTCGATGACGCTGTCCCCTGCCAGGGCAGCAACCCGCCATGCATCGATACAGTGGATCGGCAGAGCGTCGCCATTGGCCGGGCTTGTTTACGGTCACAGCGCATGCAGCTCTAGCACGCACGCTTCAAACCCACAGCATCTTGTGAGGATGTGCGGTTCCGAGCGCGAGGCGTCCTTTGTGCACGGGACGAGTTTGACCCTACAACGTCGATCACCTGGTAGCTGCGTATCAAGAATGAGTCGCAGGGCCTGATTGCTGGCAAAAGATGCAGGATCAACTGCAACCTTTAGAATTAGGGAAAAAGATGAGTGACTGGAGCGCGATTCGAACGCGCGCCTCTTTCGAGAACAGAATGCACCCCGCATTTCAGGGGGAAGAACCGGAATTCTTGAGTCTGCCGCCTTAGACCACTCGGCCATCCAGCCTATTGCATGGTTGAGCGAGCGAAGTGTGCACTACACGTATGCAATGGCAACTGGCAGCACTGACAGCAATACTGAGTGGTTCCTACAACATGAACTCTTCATTGCTCTCCTAACGCCGTCATTCGTCAAATAGAAACGACGTGGACTCGCCTCCGCCTACCAAGTTCGCATCTCCTCCAATGCGTCGTGATCGTTCTGCGGCAGAGCGGTGCCGACTCCTGCATCGTACCACTCATACGTGCGGCCAACACCCTCGAGGCTCTCCCCCACCCACCGACAGGAGCCGAGGTCAATGATAACCACCTCATCGCCGTTCAACATTACGTTGCTCGGGTTGATGTCGTTGTGCACCAGACCCAAGCTGTGAATGTGCCTGATGCCGGCCTCGATCACAGCCAGCACCCGCTTGTAGTCCTTGCCGTCCTTGCCGCCCTTTGCCCGCTCCAGCCTTAGGCGCCACTTCATAAAACACCCGGGGTTGACTTCCTGCATCAAGGTTCGTTGGTACTTCACAAAACAGAGACCTGTGACTCTTTCATTTGAGGACACCTGGCACCCCAGATACGTGGCCAGGTTCGGGTGCGGGTGCTGCTTCAGAAGCTCGCAGATTGCGGCCTCCTTGAGGAGGGACTCGGCCATGTCGTTCGGGTGAGGGTCATGCCGTATTCTATCATAGGATCACAACTGCGGCTTCTTGACATAGCAGTGCTGCGGCAAGGGATCGGGTGCTCGCGTGAAGTTGGGCGGGAACAGCGGGCTGTAGGCGGCGACGGGGATCAGGATGTCGTTGCTGAGATGGTCGAGATGGACCTCCGAGGGTGACGAATAGCGAGATTTGGAGACGGCGTGGTGCAGGCCATCGTCCGCTCGGTACACGACAAGAGTGCCCGAGAAATCGAAAGCGCCATTCGCAGCTGCCTCATATCCCTCCCGCATCTCAAGGACGTCCAGTGGTTCGCGAGGCGGCATTGTCGCTCCCTTCTAGGCAGGCGCAATTTGTCTTCTTTCAAAGCTGGCCGGGAAATCTGATTGTTAATTGCCGACAATGTGAAAGGGGAGAACGGGAACATGTGTGGTACAAGAGCCGCTCATCGCAATGGCAGGAGAGGAGCGCAACAGTGCGAGGAAGGCCGTTGGCCGCGCAACGCCAGAAAGGCAACAACAGGGCAACCGTGGTTGGTGATGATCTTTCAACCACAGTGCATGCACACCCGCTGCAGACGAGGTGCGATTGAGGACTGTAACTGTCCGGGGCAATATGTCAACCTCGTATCGTCGGAAACTGTCCAACGATCAAAGATAACGGTAAAGCCCGAAGTATAAGAACAAACTAGAGGCTCTACGGGCCTCACACATCGGTACATGGAGACAGCGACCAAGGCAGCCAAAGGCTGCCTCGCCATCTGGCACCCTCCGCCGCGAAGCACTGTCCCGATCCCCCCCCACCCTCCTGTCTATGATTACACCACGACAAAGGAAAGCCTCTGGAGGGAGTAGAGTGAAAAGTAACCGTCGATCTCGTGAGCTCGTGTCCTTCCCTGCCCAACTTGCCAAAAACTTTGTAACATGAAACGAATGTGAGATGGCTGCCCAACCGCTATGTAAATCGAAAAAAAAAACGAGAAAGAAGGGAGCGCGCATCCCTGGGGTATCCCTAAATAGCAGCAGCCTCTACCGTCGCGCATGACCCAGCCTGGCCGTCTATCCATCCATCATCCACCATGCACCATCTATCCTCCCTCGCATCTGTCTCCCCGTCCGCTCTCCCTCACCACCCGCCCACCCGCGGACTCCCCGCACCACTGCCACTATGACTAACACTCCCGCTGCCCATGGCAAAGCTCTGGTCGATCTTGACAATCCAATCCATCTTATCGCGCTCCGACCGCGCCGCAAACAGCCAGGTGTTGTCCGTCCCGTAGACGGCGAACACGCCCGCCTGCAGCCGCTCGCTGAGCCGCGCAATCCCACCTCCACCTCCACCACCGACACCTCGCCCATCCCCGTTCGCACCACCACCACCACCACCACCGTGATTCGTCGTTGGTGCACTGGTCGGCCAGAGCGAAGCAATCAGCCTGCCCGTCCCGCCCGCCGCTGATGATGATGGAGCAGGCGACCGCGCAGGCGAGGGCGACGCCCCCCGACCAGGGGTATTAAACCCATTCACGGCACTCAAGCCCCTTTGCTCACGCCCATCCCCATCGGGATGATACTCCCCGTCAGCATCCCCAACCCCATTCTCATGATGGCCCCTAACATTCAACAGCCCCAAGATCCCAGGCTGGCTATCAACCCTCGCATTCCGCAAACTCACAACCCCAACCTCCTCCCCGTCATTCGCCGAGTGCACGTGCAGGTACGGCCGGCGCAGTTCCACAAAGCGCTTCACCCACCGCGTGGCGTCGGCGTTGGGCACGAGCAGGTAGCCGCCGCGCAGGACGAGCGGGTTCTTGGGCGCGCGCACGACCGTTGCTACGAAGGTCGGCTGCTGTGAAGTGGAAGGGAAGTCGGGCGAGGGGAGGGCAGAGGAAGAAGGAGGGGCGCCGTCGGCGGGCGCGTCGGTGTTGGCTGGCGAGAGGATCTTGAGCGTGGGGTCCGGGTAGCGCTGCCAGAGGCGGAGGCAGTGGGTTAGAAGGGTTGTTTGGGGGTCGGTGTAATCGGATTGTGATTCGGCTTGGGATGGTAAGGGGTCTGAAGGGGGTGTGGATGCGTTGTCCTCTAGCTCCTGAGGGGGGTTGGACGGGTCGTCGTCTTCGGGATGGGGTGCGGGTGCTGGAGACGGCGCTTCCGACGGCTCGGGGGTATCGTCCTTCAGGAGCTCGGCGATGGAGTCAGCATCCGAGGTGACCGGCGGCGGCGGGAGGTCGGCATCCTCCGGCTCCTGCAGGCCATCGGCCTCGTCTCTGAGGCCGATTTTCTTCAAAAAGGTCTGCACCGCGGCCATCTCAGCCATCAAGCGCCGCTTCTTCCGCGCGCCGATGTAGTCCGCCACGAGCGACACGCCGCGCGGCGTCCACGCAGTCAAGTTCTCCTCGCCCTTGACGTAGTCGTGCTGGCTGCTCATGCGCCAGAGGTCGCCGACGCGTTTGATGGGCGCGGGCCGCATCTGCAGGGTGAAGATGCCCGTCGCCGAGCGGACGATGCGCACGTGCTGCCAGAGCGACGAGAACAGCGACGTCTGCCGCACAAAGGACCGCGACAGGATCTGGCAGCACACGTCCATCGAGAACTTCATCGGCTCGGCGATCTTCTCCGAGCACACCTCCCACCCGACCGTCATCTGCACGCGGTACTTATCCGCCGTGACGCGGTCGAGCAGCAGCGAGTTGTGCAGGCTCGAGTCCCACTGCCCGACCATGGCGACGCTACGCGTGCCGTTGGCGTTGGTGCGGAACACGGGCTCGGCCGCCAGCTTGAGCGCGATGTCCGGGCCGGCGGAGCCCATGTCGGGCGTCTTGCCGGCGCTGTCCAGGAGCTGGACCTTGCCCGCGCGCATAGCCGCGACAGAGTCCCACGGCAGGGCGTCGCCGGAGCTGTGGGTGAGCGTGACGGCGATGCGGCGCTGCAGGCCCTGGTGCAGCTGGAAGGTGCCGCCGTCGAGCTCGCTGGTCTGCATCACCTCGACCGGCACGTACTCGCCCTCTTCGTTGAGCTCGAGGATCTGCACGCGTGCGAGCAGGTCGTGCTTCTCCTCGGTGAAGAAGTGCGCCTCGCTGATGCGCGCGCGCTTGCGCCGGCCGCGGGAAGTGGGCACCGCGTCGCGCATGTCGTCCCAGCTGAGCAGCTTGTCCAGGTGCATGGCCGACACCTTGGCGAAGATGGCCACCCGCAGCGTCGTCTCCGGGGCCGCGAACAGCGGAACGCTCATGCTATGGACGCTCTCGAATCGAATCGGCCCCTCGTCAAAGTCCTTGATCATCTGCGTCGTGGTGACGCCGTCCTCGGAAATGCCGGGGATGAAGAGCTGCGCGTGCACCTCGGTGCCCTCCCGCTCGGCAAAGCCGACCATCTCATGCATAACAATGTTGAACTTGAGGGTGTTGGAAGGCGCCCGTGCGCTGGAGGGCTCCAGCGCCAGCTTGATGATGCCAATGGCGTGAGAGGTGTGTGGGGAGAAGACATCCAAGGTAAAGTCCTGCACTCGACTCTCGAAGACGGCCCTGAGGGGCACATCGACCTCCCCGACCAGAGTGTACTGCGGCATGCAGGTCTCAATGAACGGGTTGTCGATGCTGAGATGCTGGGCATACTCGGGCTGGTCGAGGTACTGGTACATCTGCCGCATCTGCCGGACACGGTCGTGGAGTTTCTCAATGCTCCACAGATGCACGACGCTGTGCTTGTAGTCCACGACGCGGACGCCAATGCAGGGTTTTGGCGCCTCCTCCAGCGCGATGTCGTCGCCTTCACCCGTCAGCCCGTTAAGGACCATGTCGTAGGACGAGCACACCATGTGGCCGACGTCCACCACGGTGAACTGGAACACGACGTGCTCGTCCAGCTCGTGGCTCATGATCTGGGCCTCCTTCAACGTGGCGGCGTTCTGTAAGACCGCCTCGGCCATGCGCACGTAATGCCGGCTCCGCCAGTGCCTGACCACCACCTTCGCCCGCTCGATCTCCGCTTCGGACAACTTAGGGCTTGCCTTAGGCCGTTTGAGGGGATCCAACTTCTCAATCTTGGCCTCAAATTCGCGCCGCTGCACGTCAAGCTGCTTCTGCATGTCGGCCTTGAGTTGGACCAGCGTCTCCTCCATGCGGGCCTTCTCCTTTTTGATCTCCTCGACCTCGACGTTGGCCGCCTCGGCGCTCTTGAGCTGGTCGCGGTACTCCTGCTTTTGCTTTTCCAGCTGGCTCTGCATCTCCTCACGCATCTCGCGCAGCTTGTCCTCCGTCTCGCCCTGCTTGGGCGTCGACGGCATGGTCAGGACCGTGTCGAGCGAGAAGTTGTCGATCGTGCCGGTGGACATGTACTTCTCCCTAATCGGGTACGATGCCATCGACTCCATGTCCTCGTCTCCCTCGCGCCCGTTCACGCGCTCGGCCCGGGCTCGCTGCACCTCTTCGAAAAGGGCATTAAGCTCCTCGTCTGTTAGCTTAGCAAAGTTCTGGTCTGTGCCGAGGATCGCGGGAGCAGCCTCCCGGCGCGCAAACGACCAGTCTGACTCCTTCGCATTGCGCTGGAAGGGCGCAGGCGAGTCGGGGCGGCTGTCGCCATAGTCTGATATGGCTGTGCTCAGACTCCGATCGTGGCCCAGTCGTGGACTCGGGGATGGCGGTGTCCTCTCCAGTGCTTGCAGTTGGCTTGCTGTGATGGACTGCCGCAGCAGACTTAGCTCCTGCCGCTCTGCCCGTTCTGCACGTGCCTCCATCGGATGATTGAATCTGAAGATGTGGAAGTCGCCAAAGATGATCCGATACCCCGAGTGCAGCCTCGTTGGGTCCGCCACTCGCTTTCCGTTCACCATGACTGCTGCTCCTTCCTTTGGGACCACTGTCACCGTGCCGTCCGACGCATTTTCGAACACGCAATGTTCGTGCAAAATTCGTGACCCATTCAGACGAATGTTTGCTTGGTGGTCCGCATTCGACTCGACGTTGCCCACAGTCGTCTGACCCGGCTTCAGATTGTAGACCAGGCACTCGGCGAGCAGCGGATCGTCCGAGAGGTTGACCAGATGCGGCATCTTTTTGGGCGTGGACATGCCAATAAACCCCTTCTCGATGCTGATGCCCAACTCCTCGAGCGCAGCTTCCCGCTCCTTGTGGATCTCCTCCGTTTTGGCCAACTTTTGTTCCCACGTCTGGTTGAGATCCTGCAGCAGCTTCTCGCTCTGGTTCAGCTGCTCTGCAATTTCCGCCTTGGAAACCTTCTTGACAGAGCCATCGGACTGCGTGATGCTGACGATTTGCTGCTCCAGAGGCGTGCCTTCTGCATACACCTCCTCCGCAGGAACTGGTGCACCGCCAACTCCGCCCCCGCCACCCAATTTGCTGCGGAGGAGAGCCAATTCCTCCTTGAGCTCGCGGATCATGCGAGCGTTGGCGTCTTCGTTGATGACTGCGTGGTTCTTGATGCGTTTGGCAGAGTCGGCGTACCGCAGCGTGCTGAGCGTCTCGTCGTAGTTGATATCGGCCGGACTGATGGCGGCAATCATGGCCGTCATACTGTTGCCTCCGAGTGAATCCTTCAGTAGCCAAGTGAGAACACTGTCACGGTAGGGAACCTGCGCCGCGGCGCCTTTCTTCTTCTTGCCAGTTGAGAGATCGGCCAACGCTGCAATCACGCGGCCAAGGGTTGAAAGTGAGCGGTTGATTTCGGCGCCTTCCTTCAACCGTGCACCCGTTGCGCCTGTGGAAGTTGCTCTTTCCGAACCTGCAAGATCCACGAGGCTGATCTTGGCCGCCTTCTCCATCTCCATTTTCGTCTCCGGGTCGAAGCGTTTCTGGGTTAGCATGAGCGTAAACACTGCGTGACTTCGACTCGACGTCTCGTTCATGTTGGTCGCCGCCACCGTTCTCGCCTTGTTGCCCTCGTCCATCAAGTGCTCAATTTCCTGAAAGCTCCCCACCACCAGCTTCGCCAGATCCTCCACGTACGGGCCGGTCGAGGGGTGTTCTCGGACCTTGAGATTCCCTTTGTTCGCGGGGTTCAGCAGGTCGCGTACTCGCTCGTTGTAGATTTCGAGGTATGACACCTCGACGGTGCATCGCAAGTTCTTGTCCTGCTGCATCTCCACAATCCTCCTAAACATGTCCTGGCAAATATTCGGAATGATACCGGCGTCCTTGCCATAGCCCATCATCGAGTACGACTTTCCCGAACCGGTTTGGCCATACGCAAAGATACAGTTGTTGTAGCCCTGAAAGGCGTTGTCAAGCAACGGTTTTCCGAGGTCCTGAAAGAGGTTGTCCTGGCCGGCGTAGTTGGGCGCGTTCTTATCAAACGACCAATACGACTTGTCGAAGGCAAAAACCTTCTGGCCATGGTCCTTGACCGCCCCCTTCACTCCAGCTTCCGGCGGCGGCGTCAGGACCGTCTGGTTTTCCTTCATCTCCACGATACATTTTGCGCCCCGGTCGTGTTCTGACACCCAATACGGTGTTCATCAGCTTCGCCGCTCACACTGCGCGCGGTCTCGTCAAAAGGACAGGCAGGGCTCACCTCTCCCGTTGAAGGGACGGACTCTGACTACCACCTTGATATTCCCTCCCCCGCCGGGGGGAGCCGCGCCCGGAGCCATGTTGGCGGGTGCGCAGCGACACGCGCAAGCGGATCGACAGGCGCGAGATTACTGAGCAGTCCTCGGATTTCCCAGCATACAGTTCCCAGCCCGCAGTACAGCAGTCGCGCGCATCCTCCCCGCTCTGCGCGCCCAAATCCGCCAGCACTTCGGGGGGTGCGTCGTCGTGTTGCGGTCGGCTTCGAAAGCGGTCGGCTGCGCGGGGCGCGTGCGCGAGGGGCAGCCTCGGGCCGCTGGAGATTGTCCGAGTCGTCGAGGTGTCGAGTCGCCGTCGGGTCTTTGTCTCGGCCAGTGTACGGTGAGAAAGCGTATGTGAGTCTTGTGATGTTGGTTCGTGGGGGGTGTGGGTAATGTCGCTGCCAAAAGCGGCGTGGCAGCGTGGTCTGCGGCGCAAGAGGAATGGGAATTCGAGAATGCGTCGCCGTGTCAACAAATCCAGAGCGGGACGCGACTCGCGAACACATGCTGCTGCACGCACTCCACTGCGGCCAGGGGCAGGCCGAGCCCTGGAGGTGGCCGCCTATTGGTGGACGTGCCCATGCGTCATCGCTGGAAATTGGGCTCACTTCATGTGCCAGGGGTTCAAAGAACTTCCTCTCATGCACTCATCCGTCGGACATATTATCCGTTGATTAGCAGACTCCCCTCCTTCTAGATATTGATGATAATATAGGTGGGCACTCCGTTATAGCTCCTGAGCTCGCGTCAACACTACTGAGCCGGTATTCAAGGTAGCCCGTCTTCTCTGCATCTCGACAACAGCCATGCATTCCCAAGGCTACGTCTATGAGTACTTCAGCTCGAAGCAGATTGAGATTGTCTACTGTTATTTGTTGCGAGCGTTCTGGTTCTCTCTTACTGTACTCCTTAGAGAACTGGCTATGACCGCATGTGATACAAATTCCAGAGCCAGACACAACTGCCCCATGTTCCCTTTTTTACTCAGTCGTGTCTGAATCGACACGAGATGTGTGTGAACACATCGACCTCATAGATTCCACGATGCCATCGCTGCTTGTCCAATCACTCACAACCTTGTGGGAGACTTTTGTATTATTCCCTGCGACTTCTCTGCTTTTAGACCTGCCAATCCCTTATCCTACGACGACTTCGCCTCGGCCAAACCCAGGTCCTTCTCAACCATCTGGCGGCAAATAGGGTGGTAGAACTCGCGGTTCTTCTCAAACGTCTTCAGCGCGAGGCCACGGTCCACCTTGTTGAGACTGCGAAACAGCGTCCGGACAAACTTCATGCGGCCGACGTCGCCGAGGAGCTCCACGACGCCGGGATACGAGCTGGTGTCCTTGGCCTTCATCGCAATCTGGTAGTAGGCCGACTTGAGCTCGGCGTTCTTAGAGCTGGCCAGCCCGTAGACTTTGCCGAGGGTTTGCTGGGAAGATGTTAGCCTTTGGGCAGGTGGAAACGTGGTTAACACACAACAACATACAGACTGTTCCACCGTCAACGGCTCCTCGAACATTTGGACATGGTTGAGGAACACCAGAACCTGGTTGCCGGTCCAGGACGCCGTGTCTGAAGCATCTGGAGAGAAGCCCGGCTGCTTCCACTTGTCCGCGAGCTGGTAGCACACGTCGACGAGCGACGTGTCAAACTCGGGTTTCGGTGGGAGGCCCGTGTTGTAAAAGCGACCCTCCCAATCGATGGCCGAGAGCTTGTCCTTCAGGCCGGCGTACTCGGGGCCGCTGAAGAAGCCGAGGAAGGTGTCCTTGAACTCGTACGAGTTCAAGGACTTGTTCTGCCACTTGCCAAAGTAGTGCGGGATGAACTTGTCAAAGTTCTCGCGGCCAACCAGACGCTCGAGAGAGTAGATGAAATGGAAGCCCTTCTCGTACGGCACCGTGCTGAAGGCATCATCGGGATCAATACCCTTGTGGCTGATGCACAGCTTGGTGAACTCGTGATCCTTGCCAAACTCCTCAATCGCCTCCTCTGACGAGGTGACCTCCCAATTAGCCGGAGAGTCATTTGGGAATCGCGAGAAGGTCAGGGCAGCCTACCGAGATGCTTCCAGCCAATGATGGCCGAAAAGTCGAAGTACGCATCGTTCTTGTGGACCGTGGACAAGATACGTCGCTCCAGATACATAGTCCAGCCTTCATTCAGCCAGCTGTTCGGCCACCATCAGTATCCGTTGCTCGGTATAAGGTCAAGACAGGTAAGCAAATGGCTTACAAGTGCTCCCAGCTGCAGCTGGTGACCAAGTTGCCGCTCCAGCTGTGAGCCAGCTCGTGAGCAATGACATCGACGTTCTGTCTGTCACCGCTGATAATGGTCGGCGTCGCAAACGTGAAGATGGGGTTCTCCATGCCTGGCTCATGTCAGTCTGACTGCGGGGGACGGTGGTTGCTGTTTCTGGCCACGAACCTCCGTACGGGAAACTCGGCGGCAGGACGAGCACGTTGTACTCCCCCCACTGGTACGGAAAGACAATCTTCTCGGCGGCGTCCAGGAACTTGTCCATGTCCTCCTGCAGCTCCCACTGCGAGGCCTTCAGCTCGTTGGGGCCGGTGGCCACCGAGGAGCACCTGCCAATAGGGGCACTGGCAATGTCTCCGGAAGCCAGCGCAAACAGATACGACGGAATCGGGACCTTCTGCTGGAACCTGTAGACCTTGTCTTCGCCCGCCTCCTCAGTAGCATCCGGCACCGGCACGCCGCTGGCAACAACGACATGGGGGCTGCGGATGACAAAGTCGTACGTGCTCTTGACGTCCGGCGTGTCTTGGCAGGGGAAGATGGAGCGGGCGTGGATGGCCTGGCACTGGCTGAACATGAAGGGGGCCTTCTTGTTACTGGTTTGGGCCGGCGTGAGCCATTGCAAGGCCGTGCACTTGTCAGTGGTGGCCAGCTCAATCTCAAGCTTCACCACCTCCCCCTTGGCGACACCGTCGGGCACCGAGACATGCACCGGAGAGCCGTTAGGCCCGGAGCGGGGCTTGACCTCCCATTGCAACGGCGCTGCGTTCAGCTTGATGGCCGAGACGTCAAGATAGCTGGAGTCGAGGACGATCTCCTTGCTGGCCTTGTCTGTCTGCGATTCAAGCTCAAGAATCACAGACCCTCGCAGGCGTTTGGAGGCGAAGTCCACTTGGAAGTTAGCGGTCGTGTGCTTGGTCCGCCATTGGTCGTAGTTGGACAGCGTGTTGGGATCCCTGACAGGCGCCATTCTCGCGGTGCTCCAGCCAAAGCTGCGGCGTTGAAGCAGTGATATTGATATTGATGATGTTGCCAATGGTGTTTTCAGCGCAACTGCTGGATTTGCGGCTTCTTGAGCGAGTCTGGCTCCCCCAAGCCGTAGAAATCCCCACATGAGCAGTTCGCACTCCACTTGGCTGCTGCCTGCAGCTCAAAGCTCAACACAGCAATTTGGAGCTCTTCGTCTGCGCCTTCACGCCTTCCTACCCTGGCCTGCACATGCATTGGAGAAGCAATAGCTCCTCTGATAACGTTAACGTAACGTTAGGTTAAGAGTGATGACATCAGCAGTTGCACGTGACGACAGAACGGGAAGCTGCTTTGGAAGCGGAGGCGCTAACTTTTAGTGTCTTCAACAACCCCCAGGCTCCTCTTCTTCAGTCATCTTACTGCTATCATTGTTCAGCTATTGTTCTCCTAAGCACGTCGTCATTTTCATCAGATCAGTTGAGAGCAGCCACGTCTCTAGCTGTTTCCATCGACCAGATCGATCGATCCCAACTCTGAGATCGCACGCTCGGGTCAGCATTCTCCGACCGTCCACCGTGCAAATCCACTGCCTTGCTTACTTTCTGCCTGTGCTTTTTTATACACTTTAGTTTCCTGTGACTCGATGGCTGCCGAGCCGAGGTGACGGCAGCCCCGTGTGTCGCGAAACATGTTTCACAGCTTCCCGGAACCGGGAGTCTGGCCATGTTTGCCTTTGTCAGCACCGAAACAACGGCGGCCGAAACAGCTGGTGGGCCTACGCGAAAGGGGGCTCGCTCAAAAATCCAGCTCTTCTGAAACTTGTTCCGCAAGCGCGGCCTCAGGTAGCCAGTCGCTGCCCACGCCGGACCTCTCGCTCCTGAGCATCGCGACGAAGGGAAGAAAAAAGGGGGAAGGGAGGCTCGGTGTCCATGCCTGGTCCTTGCCCGGCGCAGCTCTTGGGCCAAGACTCTGCCATTGGCCGCGAGACGAGAGTCTGGGCCACGAGGCGCGGGGCCCGAGATGCGCCCAAGCGGCCCGGGACGGAGGCCGGATCCAAGTGGAGTTCAAGCCCCGGGGCGGTCAGCTCGGAGCATTCATTACAACTCTCTTATGTATGCCTCGGAACTACGCCTTTCTACGGAAACTTGAGCGAGTGCTCGGAGCATCCATCGCAACCTTCTTATGTTTGCCCTCGGAACTACGCCTCTTTGCGCAGTTTGAGCCAGTGCTCGCACCTACAGCGTGGTACAAGCTCACCTCAAGTTCCGAGTGGATCCTTTGACACGGCACAAGCTTTTATTGTTTGCTCACTTTCGAACGGTTAAGGGGCAGGATGGTTCACCGAGGCAGTTGGCGCCGGGCAATACGAGTGGCTATGAGGGGCTTGGGGTATCACGACGTGGGATGGATACTTGGTCACGGGCGAAGAGTTCGAAACACCATGCGCAATCAGGTGGACGCCGTCCCCTTCCTGCGTCATGCCGCGCCGCCCAAACTTCGGATTCTATACATGAGGGCTCTCAGCAAGGATGATGGCCTGCCTTAATCAGGTACGAGGCGCGGGACAAACTGGAATGAGCTGGCATGAATATGTCACGCTCGGGGCGAGATGGCGATACCTGCATGGCGTCGTTTCGCTCGGATCCCCGAAGGGCTCGCCACGCACCAAGCGTCCCTTCATTGGGAATGGCTCGCGCCACCCGGTGCCTATCTTTCCGCTTTCGCCTCTCACACAGACTCCTCCTGAACGTCTGTGACCAGCCCGATGCAGGTTCCTTGCTGGCAGACGCTCCGCCTGGAGAGCCAATGCCTGCGCCATGCTAGTCCAGCGCATTGAGTCCTTACAACTGGAGAGTGGATTTGTTGTCTGTTTACCAGAAGGCGGATCGGAGTGCTTACCAGATAAGGTTGGGTGCTATGTAGGCCTTAGCGTGGATATCAGGGTGCGCTTTGATGCCAGGTCCGTTCGCATTGACAAGCTCACTGTCCAGCTAAGGATTGTTAGGCATACCAGTTCCAAAACCATGGAGCAACGACGCCACAATAACAATGATCACCACAACCCCGCATTTCAAGCAATTTCGGAGCCGAACTCTCAGGGACGGGCCATTACGGCTTCGCAGCTATATGCCTGCCCTGCTATGATAAGATCTCTGATTTAAGTGGTGTTCCGAGCGCTCTGCCTTATCATGGGATGAAACATTCAACGTCGTCGAAGCATGAAGGACCGTCATACTCACATTGGAGTTGTGGAACTGCAGTTGCCTCGCAGCTCAACCCGCGGGGGTTTCCCAGCGCGGTCTGTCTTTGAGCATACACGGGATCCTTCGCCGCGCCGGGCAAGAGTCAGCACTTACCAACCCCATCTGTGTGTGGGCGAAGTTCCCGCGCAATGTGCCCCTGAGGCAGAGGACGAACGCGGAGGGGAACGTGTCGAGCTGCCCGGCAGGACCCTGCCTGCCGGGTTGGAGATGCGCTTATGATGGCGCCGGCTGGAAGTCAGGGAGCAGTCTGCTGCTGTGCTCCGTACCAACCGTATCAGCCGGATGATCGTCGCTCGTCATACAACTGTGCGGTGTCACCAAGGCGTGAGGGTTACGAGTGGAATAGATCGCCGTGCCGCTCTGGTATTCAAGTGCCTCTCTGGTATTCAGCGCCTCCTTTGCACGTGGAAACACAAAAAAAGGCACAACAACTATCCGCGTCGTGGTTGAAGAGTTGGGAACCAGGGCCCTTGAGTCTGGCCAGGGCAGCTCCCACCAGGCCACTGCGCACGCTCGTCTCAGGAACCATGTCCGCTGCAGTCTTGTGCATCGAAGCGACGACCGCCTTGCAGGGCGTGCGGCGCAGACCATGGGGGATCATCTCAAGGCTTCCACCATGTATGGTGGTGCAAGTGAGAAGCTAGGTAGCACCGCCGAGAACGGCCGGGTGGCTTGCTCCAAAAGCATCGTCATCCCAAAGGGGCGCGTGTTGTTCTTGCTGCGTTCTTACTTTGGGCATATGTGAGAATGTGCGGTTTCCGTCCCAGCGCCCGCTCAGATCACCATCGTCTTGGGGATTGCTATTTCGGTCTAAAAGGGGGTGCACACCCACGATGCTACGGGACGGACGATGCGCGCGTTGGTGCGTATGTCGGTACTGTGGTACCACGGTCGAGTGCAACAGCGTGATCTCTTTTAGTCTCCCCGATCCCGTCCATCACTGCACGTTCGGACGGTGAACGGACGAAAGCGGCAAGCAACGTGGTGCCCTGGCTGCGACCGGCGTCTGTGCGGTCGTCTGTTGGGGGCAGGATCGCTTGCGCTCTCCCCTCCTCAGTACGGACCGTGACGCCTACACTAACGCTAGCTTTGCTGCTAGCGCCGGTCCGTGGCCTCCTTGCTGACGCTCATCGTGAAGAGGTGGCTTGCCAACTACGGATACATATGTTCAACATCGGACGAATAACTGTTTTTTTTTTTTTTTTTTTTACACGCCCAAACGCCACTTTGAGGGGATCTGAGACAATCCCAAGTCGGCGTTTTTTGGCCAGCCGTCCATGGGCCCGTTGCAAGTGGACTCGCAGACCTGGTCCCTGCTCGCTCGCTTCCCCTCTTCTGCTGGGAGAATCCCGGCCAGGGGCTGAACCGGGTGGTGCCTGGCGCTGACCAATGGCGGCTGGCCGCTTCCGCGTCGCCGAACGTGGGCCCATGTTCCCCAGCCGTGGGATCACGACAGGCCGTGGAAGACAGACATGGATGGGAAGTGTTCCATGACACAGCAGCGGGAGGCTTCGTTGTTTCGTCTCACCGGTCTGGCCGCTTCGGTTGACAAAGGGCTTTGTTCCAGCAGGGCTGTTACTTGTCAGTGCCGAACATGGAATCCTGTGCAACACACGCATGACACGCGGTCAACCTTCTGGAAGATTTCGAACTGAATAGTGTACACAGTAAGCGCGCCCCCCCTGAGCAACTGTCAGACGAGAGACATGACAACCCGCGCCCGGCGCTGCGCCGCCTGGCCGGCCCGTGGCGTGTGGGCGACTCCTGAGGCGGCCTTCTCGCTTCGCCCCGGTCGATCGGCCATCTCGCAGATGCGTTCACGACGTTGGACGTGACGACGCACGCCGGCGGAGGTGAATCACTTTGCTGCAAACCACCTTCCTTCTGCGGGGAAGACAGGCTGCATACCCGCATCCTCGAGACTCCGCTGTAAAGTATGTACATACTTTGTGAGCCGCGCCTCGTCCTTGCTTCTTGACGCAGGGCAGTGCACCTTGCGAGCTCGTCACTTGTCAGAAACTGCAGGCCCGCGGTCCTGGTCACCGTCACCGTTGCGCGAGCCTGCCTGTGACCGAACCGGAGAAAAGACCGCGCCCCCACGCGCAGTAGCCTGCCGTCCCGAGACCGCCGCAGCGGTGTCGATGAGACCTTCATACACTGCTAGTATCCTCAAAGACTACCCTGCTCCGGCGAGTAACGCCGACGGCCACTGCAACGGTCGCCGCGTGAAGCAAAAGAAATGACGAAGACGACGGCCGAGATTACCATGCAACGGTTCTCCTGACACCTGGGTCCCCTTATGTAACAGCTGCCCGCCTATATCAGGGCTATGATATAGCACAACGACGCGTGAGGCAAGATTCCCCCTCTTGCCCCTTCCGCTCTTGTCACACAGAAGCAACAGAAGCTCTCAAGCGAAGGTGCGTGTCGGCCCCCAATCGCTGCGACTCCAGAATCGTATCACAACCCCCCAACACTCGGTAAGGCGTCACGCTCTCGCGTGGTAATGGTGGTGGTGATGATGGTGTAGAGCTCGGGGAGAGAATGACGCAAACCCCTCTTCTCCCTCCCCCGAGGGCAACAAATTTCCGAGTGTCCCCTCCGCATGCATGCTTACAGAGACATTGCACATCCATCGAGAGAGGACGACGACGACGACGACGACGACGACGACGGGCCGAAGCAGGAGATAGCTGCCGGCGCTTACACGGCACACGGATGACTGCCCCCTCCTCTTCCGCTTACAAGGCAGTGGCCAAAAAAGGCGGCACGGCACAGAGGCGGACTGGACCTATTGTTAGTGAGCACTTTGATAGAGTGCTTGCAGCAAATGTACCTCAACCCGTGTTCTTGGGCCTCCCGTTATACTGGGCGGGGAGGAGAGGGGAACGGAATGGAGTTTATAATAGGTCGTGCGGCAGAGCGCAAAACGAGTAAGCTTTGGGTGAGCGGCGCCTATTTGAAGGCGCCGCGATGCTCGTCAGAAGGTATTCCGTACCGCGCCGGCGGTCTGCCGCGCTGACCACTTTCTCATGAGTTCCGCCATGGGAGCTCTGCGACGGGTATTTCTGACCCGTCATTACGTACGAATTTGTCATGACATCAGCAGCGGGATGCTTGCACTCCTGAGTCGCATGAGAACCGAGGTCAGCACACAGTACAGGTAACGGATTCTGAAAGGTTAGTATTGAAGATGTGCAAGTGGTGGACTGTGTGCTTGGGAGCTGGGCGCGTTATACTTGTAACAGAATGGACACAATTGGCGAATCAGACGACGTGGAGGGCCAAGGTGAAACGGTTTTTCCCCACGAGCTCCCAGCCCCACCAAGGGAGGCTGGAAAACCCCGTTTCGATTTTAGGCCAGGGCCGCTGCCGAGCGTTCTGAGGACGGGATGTGAAGGTGCTTCGTCGACTTTTCTGCCTTTTTGTTCTGTTTCGTTGTTTCTCATGGCCCTTCTTGTTTCGGCTGGAGGCCGTCGTCGATGGCTGAGAGAACTGAAGCGAACTGCAGCCCCATGCGGGCAAACCCTCCTGAAAGGGTAGGAGCTTGATCCTGTGCAATCTGTTGACGGACATTGTCAACGTCAGGAAGCCTGGTTGTCTGATCGGCTGTTGCAGACGAAGCTTTCGCGAAGCTTTTGACAAGCGAAGCTTGGGGGTGGTTGGGGGGTTGAGCAGGGAGGGTGAGCTTCGAGTCCGGCTGGCGAGCCGAAGACAAGGGCCCCTGTTCCTTAGCGGGTGACATAAGGCTACGTCCCTCAAGGATCTCGGAGAGATCGCGGCTTCGAAGGAAGATCCACACACCCAGCTGTCTCGTCGAAGCTGTTGAGGGCTTGGCAGTCCTTCGGTTAGCCAAAGAAACGAGGCGGGAAAAGCTCCGGGGAGCCAGCGCCCGCCGGCACACGGCGCAGCGCCCGTAGAGTTGGTAACTTTATCTCGCGAGGGTCCTCGACAGACAAGAAAAGCAGCATGAGGTAGTACATGTCAGAGCTGTCAGTCATTGTGCTATCGTCCTACATCTAATCTAAGCACATGGCTCGGGGGCTGGGCGTGGTCTGAAAAAGGGGCCTTGAGTGCACGGTTGACGATGCGTCTAGAGCACTATTCATCGCCGTGTACTGTAGTACTGTGTACCCAGTATGTAGGCTGGCGACGGGAAGGGCTTGGTGGTTGCTTTGTTGCATCTCTCGGGCAGGGTATCAATTGAGCCTGGCAGAGAAGGGCCGAGTTGTTGCACAGTAAGTAGGTTGATACGGAGCATGCTTCGCGAAGAAGTCGCCCGAGCGGCAGTTGCCAGCATCAAGCTTCAGGGTGCCGTTCCCGAACCAGAGAGAAGCCATCATTGCATGACCGGAGTGTTCCTGACCGGGTTCTGCGTGGTTCCCTGCCGTACCAAGTTGATTGCGTCAAAGCAAACGCGATGTGCCGTGGCACGGCGCTTGGTAAATAGCACGGTTCGTGCGATCGAAATGATCCCAGAACATGGTGAATAGAGAACCTACAAGGGGGCACGGTCCCGCCAGCAGCTGGCGTGGCAGGAATGCGTGAGAACCTCCCTTGTCCGCAAGAAGACTGGAATACCATGGCATTGCAACGCAGCAAAGTCATGCTTGGCTTCTCTGTTTGATGTTGTCTTTTCCGTTATACTTCTGGCTTGCGTTAGTTTCTTCTCATTCCTGTGTTCCTCTTTGGGTACAGCGTACATAGTAGTGAGTGAGGGTGAGTTGGTGGTGAGGAACCCAGATGAAGTTCCGCGAATGGGATTCATCACAACGACAGGGACTGCCAGAACCGGGTGTGGAGTGCCGGCGTGCCATTGCATTGCGTTTGGTTTTTTGAGCTAAAAGATCAGACGAAATGCCAAACGCTGAGGTGACATTTAGTGCCTTGCGTTATGCAGGTAAATTTCGATAAATCACGTCGTTGCTTTGTCCCGCGGTGCACACCCGCCCGGACCTCGAATATCGAGGATAAGCAGGTACAGAGTATTCTTGGACCCTCAGGTTGCTGTGCAAGTAACAGAATTCCTCGCGCATCAATATTTGAAACGGCGTGCAAGACAATGGAGATGTCCTGGATTGTCATATCACCGTACCTGTGCATCGTGGATCGACACTTTCAAGTCAGTTGACGATGGTGTTCTGTGATCTTGTGCTGCGCAGCTGCCGCACTGACCTCCGGCGAGCTTTCTCTCTCAGCAGGGCACGGTGCGGACGAAGCCGTTTTGAGGAAAATGGCCGATGCAGCGTGCTGACGGTTTGTTTCCGGCCACCCTGCCACGCCCTGGGTTGGGGTCACGACCGTTTGGAGCCAAGACTCAGCAGAAGTGGAGGTTGAGCCAGGGGCCCAGAGCGGTGGAGTCCCATGCGATGCGGTTGACGTCGGGCTGTACCTCTGTACCCAGTATGGCGGCAATGTTGTACTGTTTCTCTGTACGGAGTACGCATCCGCAGTAGTAGATTGAAAAGCATTGACAACAGATTGATGCGGGATCAGGCTCAACTATCGTGAGTTTATCGCCTGAGTGGTTGCTGCAACAAAGAGTCCGGCAGTTTTGGCCAACAAGGAAAGAGCGAGACAGGGATTGGCAACAGTGTGCTAGGCAGCTGTTGGAGCCTTACAGACTCATCACAGCCTTGAGCCTCGCCAGGTCGAGACTTTCCTTTTCGGGGTTTGGAAACACGAAACAACGTCAGAGTGGCCTGACGCTTGCCCGCCTCGCCCTGGGCTGATCTTGCCCGCAACAAACCTGCAAAGAAAAACGAGGCCTGGAGCTGAATGAACACAAATCTGCAAACGTGCTCTGATTGAGTCCGAGTAAGGCGCAGTCCATGGCATTGAGCTCTCTTTGCCACCCGCATCATGCGTCGCCGCGCCTGAAGCCACCAGCGCTAGCAGAGTGGAGTGCGATTCGATGCGCACATCCACTGGGATCTCGCTGCAAGATCGCTCTCGACTCCCGGAAGACCTCTCTCATTCAGACAATGACGCCAGAGCCGACAGCCCCAGATGCGACCGGTATATGCCGCCCCATATCGCGACGATGAAGGTTTCGAGGTCACGAGTTGGATCTACGCTGTGTGTAACCACCTCAGTTAGGTACACTAGAGACTCCCGGTCGTCTCCTCGCGGCTGCCTCTTCAGCCGTCTGTCACGTCCACCAATGAGCTGTTTCGAAACGGCATCGCAAAGTCGAAACGTCCGTGCGGGCCTTTCAAGACCCCGCCAAATCCAATCTTGTCCCGAACCGTGCGGGCAACGAGGCCTGAAGAAAGACACTGCGGCTGCCCACGAATCGCCTTGCTTTGCTACGCCGTGAGTGAAGGCGACCATCGCACAGTACATCACAGCGGGTGCCGAGACACGAGTCACAGCGTATAACGAGAGGTAGGGATCCATGATGCCGATTCCCAAAGCCGCAGAACCGTCAGTGTCAGTGACCGCTGGGCCGACCGCGGTCTGCTGTCCTGGGTTCCGGCTGCTCCACTGCGCCCCGAGGACTCTCGAGCCTCTCCGATGGATGCGGGGTTGGTGGGAGGAGCTGCAGAGCTTGCATCTCCCAGCCGCGGACTGAGCTCCACCCATGTCGACAATGCTCAGTATAGTACACAGTACTAGTACTCAGTCCACAGTTGCGACAAGAGTACCGTGTCGGCCACGACGAGCGAGCCATGCCCAGTCGAATCTTTCTTCCCCAGAGCTGCTGGCATCAGCACTCACGAGGACACCGTATGCTAGGCAAGTTTTTCGACCGCGGCATCCGCTGAACTGACCAGCAGGCTGTCGCTAGCATCGAGACGAGCCTCAGTGCCTCCGGCCTGCTGGGCCTGAGCTTGTCCCGGCTGGTTGCTGCGGCCTCCTCCCGTCTCACTCGCACCAACACGCTCCCCAGCTTTGAGCGATGCCTCTCCGATTTTAGCCAGACGACACGCATTGGTCTGCTAGTGGGGGTCGGTTACCGTGATTCATAGCGAAGCCCCGATAAGGGCAGGCGTCGATGCGGCGGAAGCCCTGCCGGGGGTGGGCCCGGGGGGTGACCGCCCCCGGGCATCCTGTATCGGTACGTACCGACCGCGACAAGGATGCTGGACAAAGGCCCGGGCTTCGCTCAAAGGGGTCTTAGCGGTTTCATTGCGTCTCCCCATGCAGCTGCTTCTCACTTTCCCCAGCACTGTCGCAGCATGTTTCCACGCCGCGGGCCATCCCCTCTCGGTTCGCCCTCCATGGCCCCGATTACCCCACATGGCTGCGCCCCTACGAAATACAGACAGGTGCCGGGATACACACGAGCGGCGTGATGCCTTGTCTCGGACCCCCTGCCTGGCCGACCTCGCGTCGAGCCCACAAACCTTTTGGGGCTGGCCCACCGGTGCCAGGCCCAGGGGGCAGCATCTTCTCCTGGCTTGTTACTTGTAAGCTACTGTACAGTGCGGTGTACTTGAGGTATGTACGCAGGTCCTTTGCATGGGCACATGGCTTCCGCCCATCCCTCGCACTGGCACAAGAGCTTCCCTGTCACACAGTCTTGGCTCTCGCCCCTGGCTCAGGGCGAGGAGACTCTTGAACCCACATCAAGCCTGGCCTGCATGGAACAGCGAGCCAGGACTGTGCACCCCTTACAAGAGGCCATGCATTGTATATATCCTCACCACCACCTCTGGACCTATCAGTCGGCCCGGGACACGCGGCAACCTTAAGACCTCTCCTGGTTCTTATCCACACCACACCCTCACCAGGCCTGTGTGACCATCTACCTCATACACAGACCTGACCCAGCATCCCTCCAATGGCTCACATTGCCGACTGCTTGCTGGACGGAGACCTGGACGATCTCCCACTCAGCCTTAATAATTATATAGCAAAGGCCGTCTCCCCCCAGGATTCCAATGAGTCGGTATGCAACCACTTTAACACCACCCCCCCAGCTGGCCTTCCCGTCCGTTGCCGCTGGCCCAAGCTCACCTGATTCTCTTTTTGTAGCTAGGTAGAGCTTCCCCCTCGGGAGACAAGCCGTTTGCTTGGAGGATGCAACATCCGGAGAGGAAATACCAGCTGTTTCCCAAGGATAAGCCAGTGCCTGCGGCGCCATGCAAGTCATTGGACCCTGAGCAGGCTTTCGCCGTGGCTATGAGTCAGAACGGAGACAAGACTGAGAAGGTCACTGCTGGCGCTGGCCTGAGAATTCGAATCAAGGAGCACAATCTCATCCGCAGGCGGAAAATCAGCGTACCGGAGCTGGGTCCCATGACGACAGTACAGGAGGCAGCCATGGACTCTCGTAGGTTGAAGAAGCTCACTTCTTTCTTTAGGCACTACTGACAGCAACCAGCTACCATCCCGGGACGGCCACCTATTCACGAGAGGTCCATCAGTGCGCCGGGGAACTCGTGGAAGCCTTATTATCTGGCGGACAACTCGATGTTGGCTAAGACCCAGCAGGCAGACGAAAGACCCGACCTTCGACCTGTTTGCAGGAGCCACGAAGAGCTACATCGGCCTCTGAACGAGTGCCGACAACCGCTGTCCCCGAAGAGCTTGACGCCGCTTGTCATTCCCACGTCCAACGCGGCAGCGCCGCGCCTGACTCGCCAGCAGTCCCTCAGCCGCCTTCGCTCGAACTGCACGCCCACGCCTGGCGAGGCCCCATCTCGCATGGGCAGGACCGAAGACTCCCCTCGAACAAGAACGCCTTTCACACCGTTGTCTGCCTCTCTGGCGACGCCGAGATCCGCCGCAACGACTATCCTGACGGCATCGACCTTGCCCACGCCGCTGTCCGCACCGGCCGAGCACAGGGCATCCCCAAGACCGTGGGAGAAGCCGTCCACCGTTGCTGCAGTCAGTGCGTCTGAGGGCACCACTCCGGAACCGTCCGTCACACCAAAGGCGGAAATCAGCGACCCGATGCAGAGCGTTGTCTTCGGGCACAGGAGACATCAGTCAGAATCAGGGAGCATTATGGAGCGGGGCCGGCCGCGGAAGCGGTCCGAGTCGACTGGGGCTGCTACGTTGAAGCGAACGGGATCAAAGAGCAGCAAGAGCTCGGAACGGCTGGCATTTGAGCAATTGCCCAGGGGCTGGAAGGCGAGCGACGCGGTGAACATGCTGAGCCCACCAGAAGTGGCGTCTCTGCAGAAACAGGCTCTTCAACAAGCAGCGCGGTTCGAGGTTCTCCGGAAAGAGGACGTCGAGAGCCTTTCTCGGGTGTGTACAGTCTCCGCCTGCGTCTTCATTGACCCAATTCCGCTAACCCATCATTCAGGAGCTTCGTCAACTCGACGAACGTACCGAGTACCTCCGCCGCACGTACATGTCCCTCCGAGCAGGTAGACGGAACCTTCACACGCGCATTTGCCAGTACCTACGGTCTCCACGCACCGCCAAATTCAGTCACGAGTCCATGCTCAAGCAGGAGGAGGCGCTTGCGGAGCTCGACAGCTCGATCGACGAGTGGGTCAACAAGCTGGAGAAAGCCGAAAATCGTCGCACCCGGGTCCGCCAAAAGCTGCTCGAGCACGTTGCCGCCGCGGTCACACTCGCTGTCCCCACCGGGAGCGTCGTCGGAGTCAGCGAGAGCTTGCAGCTCGCCCTCGGCGTCCGACCACTCAATGCTACCGAGCTCTCCACCCCGCCCCGCAGCCCGGCCAAGACGTGCTTCACCCCGACGAACTTCTCCTCGTCCCCTTCCCCACATCGGATGGGCGCCCATGTGCCGTCCACCATCCTGGAGGAGCAGTCCCTGTTTGAGGAACCAACTGCCGTCGAGGCAGTTAAGGAGGACGAGGCCAAGGCTGCCGCCATCAAGGAGAGCGAGACCAAGGCGGCCCTCCGTCGAGCCGAAACCATCCGGGTGTACGCCGACAACGACGTGTATGCCTTGCTTGCCGATGTCGAGCACACCATCACCAACATGGGCAGCGGCGACGCCATCCCTCCCAAGGATGTTGTCGCGTCGCTGCCGGATGCAGAGAGACGGAAGCTGTGCCGCGCCCGCAGCCACGACGTCCTGAGCGGCTCGCCCGCGAGGAAGCCGCTGCCTATCTCCAAGCTTGAAGAGAAGCCTTCGTCTTCCTCGCTGTCGTCTGTCACCACCCTACCTGCGGTTGATCCTTTCGATGGAGAGCTCTACCTCACCAACGCCGTCTTTAAGCCATAAGCGTTGAACGCTTGGTGTCGCACGCGGGCTTGTCCTATTCGAGGCCGTCTCTGGAGAGACGCCATCGGCTTCATATTACCGTCGTCACGACGCGAACACTCCTTACACTACCTCATCATGATGCTACGGCCGACTGCATACTTTCATTCTAATCTTCACCGTCACTGTTCTCTTTTACTTGCCTACTTCTTTAAACCTGATACCCTTCGTGTCATTCATTTGAGACTGACCTCAAGACTTTGCACATACCCACATCTCTTCTTCTGGATCTTCCAGCCATGATCATCATCATATTATTCACTTCCGCATCAACTGCATCGGCATACAGCATTTTTCCTTGTCCAATTCTGTTTTGTACATGAGTTCCAGCATACCTACCCGCCAGAGTCCCCAGCTCGGGCTGGGACGACGGCGGGTTTCTTCCTTCTGTTACGTTCCGGCTCACCAAAAGGTTGTCTGCTCATGCCGTCTAACGGCCGGAACAAGATCCATACCTACCTACTTAGTACTTACTCTACGCACCCCATGATATCCCATTATGCACGTGGACGGGGCGCTAGGAATTTAAATGATACCAACGGTCGGATACGCTTTCACATTCTTCTTCGTGGCATAGTTACTTCTGTGATGGGCTCACTTCTCACGGCCGTTGTGGTGCTCTTTCACTGAGCAGTGGATGGCAGTTGTTGAAGATGGTTGCAAGAGACATGGAAAGGCGCAAGTGGTGTGGACACTGCGGATGAGGCATGGTTTGCCGTGATGATACTGCTTTCTTGTCTATCTCGGGTCAAGGGGATGAACCAGGCATAGGATGGGACAAAACAGAATGGGTGTTTCTGTACATACTGTCAGGGCATGCACGTCCGGACTCTGGTTCGGAAATCGAACAAGGACTTGCATAACCAAACCATCCGTTCCGTCCACCTATCCAACCTCACCCGCCTTTCTCCCTCACCGCCAAAGACATCTCTGCAACTCCTGCAACGTGCGTCTTGAATATCGTGTACTTTCCTCATCAAGTCTGGCATAGTCTCTTTCTCTGCCGCGACTCCTCAACATCCCGATCTCTTAACGTTAAGTCAGTTACCTAGTGTACCAAAGTAGCCATCGTTAGCTTGGGCCACGCCAGAGCAACCCGCCAGCGAAGATCCTCCACCAGGCTAGGCCAAGTGCCGCGTTTCGCGCCATGCAGTGCTCGAATTGAGTGCGTGCGTGCGTACATGTACGTGTAGCGGGTGTCGTCACACGTGCCCGTCCCCTGGGAAACGAAACGGCACTTCCTCTCGCAAGCAGCACAGACATCCACCAACCAACATTCGTCACCCCAGCCTGCCACGCCAGCTCAGACCAAAGCATGCAACCGTGCCCTCGGCCTTTCGGCTCTTGGCGACACGAGGGGGGACAACCTGCATGCAGGCCGGGGTAAAGGAGGTTGGATCGTTTCAATAGCAGGCTTCCCCAAGTGCCGCGATCTACAGTGCGTGCGTGCGTTTGACAACTTGCGACTGCCGACGGGCAGTGGAACCGGGCAACAATGGTGGAGTTGGAGAGATGCAAGATATCGGACATGTGAACTAGAAGGAGAAAAAAAGAGACGTGGGGAGACAAACTCCATTCACTCGACCCGGGTTTCGGGTGGGTCGCAGCGGGGTGATCCAAGCATGGATATGGACCCCTGTGTCGATCGCTCCGTGGGCTAGGGCTGGGACGATCGGTCTGCCAACTGTTCGAAATACATGTGCGGTATGCACTAGTATCGACGACTTGGACGGTGATGAAGCTGCATCTGGACTGCGAGGAGGGTTGACATGCTGCTGTGGACCACGCTACTGTGGCGAGACAAACTGACTTGTGCTCCCCTCTCCCCCGTTGGGCACGCCGGGCGTATCCGTCAACCAGGTTCGGGCCAGGCGGACTCGACTATCACGATGCAGGTCTCAGATCGCTTCGGCTGCAAGCAAAGTCGAGAATCGGAGCTACTCACAAAATGAAGCTAGGTTGCGAGCTCTTCGAGGAGTTCCTGCTCGTTTCACCCGCGTGCCTCCGCCTGCGTGCCATATGCCGCAGATCCCCCGTTTCCCACCCCCAAACCATCACACGCACGCCCGACACATTGTCCCCAGACTGGTCATCACGTCAGCGAAGGGAACAGCGGCGCGGGCTGCTGCCGCTGCTGCCGCCGCCGTCGCTCCTCCACCTCGAACTCCTCGATCGGATCACTACTGTAGTTGGGCAGCGCCCGGATATCCGCCCGCCCATCGTTTGCCCGCTTCTTCGGCCGACCTCTCCTCCTTCGTGCTAGACTGATTCCGAATCCGGGCTCCGGAACCCGCTGCGACTGCGACAGGCTCGAGCGACTGCCGACGAAGAGCTTAGGCTGCACAAACCGGAGGTGCTCCCTCGGTACCCCCGTCTCGCTGGGCGCCGCGCGGGACTGCGCGGGAGCGACGGCTAGCGAGGTCGCCATGGAAGGCGGGGCTGCGTGCGACTCGGACGTGGTGCTTTCAGCGTCCAGCAGTGATGTCGTGTCGATGGCGTTGGGCTCGCGGAGTCGAGTCGGGGTACCAAAGTCCGATAGGCTGCTCGTGCCGGCATTGACTTCAACACTGGGAACCTGGGTGCAGTCATCCGAAGCACTCAAAGCCATTGCGGTCTCTGCTGACGAGATGTCATATGCGATCTCCTCTAAGCAGGTAGAGACTTCGGCGGAAACGTCGACCGAGGTGTCTTCGGAAGTTCCGTAGTCATGAGTTGTGTAGAGAGTGCCGACAGTTGCGATGTCGCTGTTCTCATCCAATTCATATCTCTCGTCTGTGAAAACTGGAGGATCAGAGGGATGTAAACCTCGCACAGCGACTTGTCTGGCTTCCTCAAATGCTGCTTTGTTGATTTCTTCACTATCCTCGTCACCGAAGACAAATGTCTTCCAAGCCTCATCAGGGTCCGTTCCGTCCGTGGAGACATAGTCCTTTTCGTTAGGGTCCAGTGGTTGCGGAGACGAAATATTGGCAGGTAATTGTTCGAAAGACGCATTGCTACCAGCCGCGTCGCCTTGTTCATGAAGCTCGACTTCAATCTCAACATTGTTCTGCGGAATACCACCCATGCCGACGGAGCTTGATTCCGCCTCATGAGCCTTGGTGCTATCGGAGGAAGCGTTATACGGATTGTTTGTTCCAACGACCTGCCTGTTCGACTCATCATGAGGCACAGGGGTTCCAGGTCGCTCCAGCCACCGAAGCCTGGCAAGAAGGCTCTCATACCCATGCAATATCTGCGAGGAGTCGCTGGAGCTCAGCAGCTTGTCGAGGTCTTGAGAGTCGCTGTGGCGGGTCAAGGCCGCCATCTCAGGTATTGTGCCAGCCACCGGAGGCGAGCACCCTGTGGACTCTTGCGTTGGTCGACGAAGTTCACTGATTCCAGGACTGATCCTGTGGCTGAGTGAGACTCGGCTGCCTTCAACGGCAATATCGCTGCTGACAGGGCTGGTAGCTTGCATCAGCCACTGCTGCCAATTGTCGTTCTCGATTCTCTGTGATGGAGGCACCAAAGGCAGCGCCCGTCCAACCTGCGCATGTTCGGTGCCAGTGTTCTCGGAGTCGTACAGACCAAAAGCACGAGGGGAGTGGGTCCCGGGCCGTACAGCGAGGGGACGTGAGAATACAGGGAACGAAGTGGCCAGAAGTCGACCGTCAGCATCACTTGAAATGCAGCAACGCTGATACCGTTCAGTATGGTCATTCGGTGGGCCTTTCGTTGGCGACGGAAGCCGCTGCGGCAGAGCCAAAGACGGAGCTTCCGAAGACATATCTGCTGCAGGGTGTGAGCACAGTCTCGAGCAGCTCATGATCCATCAGGGCGTACGTACCATCGGTTCGCAGCAAGTCCAGCGGACGATGGTGCCGGTCAGGCTCGGCCTGTGCGCCACGGACTGCATCGGGTACTCGCGACATGGCAATGCTGGAACTCTCGCCGAGCCGCCTCTCCTGGCTCCCGACCAAGATCCTCACATCCTCGCGGCCGAGGGAATGAGCATGGTGCTTTCTGCGCTTGGCACCTTGATGACCATCGGCAAGGATGTGTGACGGCCTTTTTCTTGCTCCTTGCGAGCCAACACTGGGGCTGCGATTATGTGATGCGGTATAGGAAGGCCGTTTGGGGGAGCTCTGCAGCGGCTCGCGGATGGTTCCCTAGTCCTTCCTTGCGAGCAACTTCTGCCTCATCCGCTCCAGAGCCTCTTCGTCATACTGGACGGGTGTCTGTATGATACCACCACCGGCAGAACGTTCCTGGAAGAAGCGGCTGATGGTGGGAAGAGGCGTGTCGTCAATCACGACTGTGGCTCTAGGCCGTTTCCTGTCGACTTCACTCCTCCTGCGGCTCGGTGTTCGCGAGCCGTGCCGGCCAGCAGACGAACCAGATTTGTTTGAGATTTGAGAGTGCCGGGACAGAGGAGAGCTGTTCTGCAGGTACGAGATAGGAGGTGGACCGTTTTCGATGGCAGCCTTCTGCTCTGCGGCACGGGCTCGGGCGCGTGCGAAATACTCCTTCTGACGCTGACGGGCCGGGTTGGCCTTTCGCAGCCGCCCGCGATTGTGGCGGTACAAAGTGCCCTCCGTCCAGTTCATGACGGTTTGTGAATTTGGATGATTTCTGGTCGTTGTTGCTTGGGGACTAGTTTGGACGAAAGAGCGGTCATCAATGCATGTCGTCGGATGTTACGAGAGAACCGTCACGACGCGGAGCCCCTGAAACCCTGGTGAAGCTCCCCAGCTGTCAAACGGCAGGGAAGTTAGGGGCTCGGAAGCGTTCATTCAAGAGAGGCGTAAATTTGGGGTAGCGATGGGATCTGTGTGATTGAGCACTCGGTATCCGATTCGTTCCAGGTTGTCATGACTCTTTCTGAGCCGTTCGTTCCTTCCCATATTATGAGGCATGGCGTCAGGTCGAGACGGGTCGTTCCTGCCGCCGCTAGCCGCTAACAAGCCGCGCCCGCCGCCTATCGCAATGGGCCCACTGGAGCTCAAGCTGCCCCGCGTCGCCTAACGCTCTCCGAATAGCGGCAACCCGCCTGGAACACCTCAATCCCAACACATCTCCGCCATGCCCACGACAGCCTGGAGGACATTCCGCGTTCTGACGAACTCCATCGTCCGATCACCGTGCCGCGCCTCCTTCTCACGTCAGCCCCTCCCCGCATCAACAACCCAGCTCTTCCGCACAATGGCGTCGTCAACGACCCCCTCGCCCGTGCTCAAGCAGCCCGTCAAGCTGGCCTGCGTGCAGCTCGCCGCGGGGCCCGACAAGGCGGCCAACCTCCAGCACGCCGCCGACAAGGTGCGCGAGGCGGCGGCCACCGGCGCCAAGATCGTCGTGCTGCCAGAGTGCTTCAACTCGCCCTACGGCTGCGAGCACTTCCCTTCCTACGCCGAGACGCTGCAGCCCTCGCCGCCCACCCCGGAGCAGAGCCCCTCCTTCCACGCGCTGGCCGCCATGGCCCGCGACAACGCCGTCTACCTCATCGGCGGCTCCATCCCCGAACTCGCCACCACCATGCCCAAGTCAGACAACAGCACCCAAGACGAAGAGCCAAAAACCTACTACAACACCTCCCTCACCTTCTCCCCAACCGGCACCCTCCTCGCCACCCACCGCAAGGTCCACCTCTTCGACATCTCAATCCCAGGCAAGATCACCTTCCGCGAATCGGACGTGCTCTCCCCAGGGAACAAGGTCACGCTCATCGACCTACCCGAGTACGGCCTGATCGGCGTGGCCATCTGCTACGACGTGCGCTTCCCGGAACTCGCGACCATCGCGGCGCGGCGCGGCGCCTTCGCGCTCGTCTACCCGGGCGCCTTCAATCTGACCACGGGCCCGCTGCACTGGTCGCTGCTCGGGCGGGCGCGGGCCGTGGACAACCAGCTGTACGTAGCGCTGTGCAGTCCCGCGCGGGATACCAGTGCCGGGTATCATGCATGGGGGCATAGTTTGGTGGTGGATCCCATGGCGGAGGTGTTGGTGGAGGCTGGGGAGGGGGAGGACGTGGTGGTGGCGGAGCTGGACGGGGTAAAGATTGAGGAGGCGAGGAGGGGGATTCCGTTGAGGGATCAAAGGCGGTTTGATGTTTATCCGGATGTGAGTCAGGGGAAGATTAACTTTGATGAGCCATAGAGTAAGTAAGAAACGGATGGGGGAGGTGAGAGTGGGTGTCGTATGTCATTCAGTGTCGGCCTCCCGCGTGGTTGCTTTATGTGATGGAGAGGTTGCTCGTCTATTTCGGCTATGCCTCCTGTCATTTGAGATACCTTGTCGGCTTCATGAGGCCGCTGCCACCTTGATCGCGGCGGTATAAGCGTCGTCTATCCATTTTTTCTGACATGATCGTCACAATTTCGTGCTCCCTGCACCCCCTTTAGCACCTCCCCAATAGCAAAAGTGCGAGCTGTCTTCAGGCATCGTCACATCACGCGCACAGACAACCCACAGCCACGATCTCTTCATCACACGCTTCCGCCCGCCCCTCATTGCAGGGCCTCCTGGGCGAAAGTAGGTAGGACAAAGCTGGCCTTGTGGATCTCAGCGTTGTAGTAGCGGCACAGCTTGCGCTCCTCCTCGCGGGACCACGAGCGGACGGGCACCTTCACGTTGCGGCTGGCATCCTTGCAGCAGACCATGAAGCCGATCTGGCCCGACGGGTAGGTCGGGATCGTCGTGTAGGCGTACTCGGCCACGGGGAAAATCTCGCCGCAGTCCTTCTTGAGCTTGGTGATCAGCGGCAGGTGCAGCCACTGGTTCTCGGCTGTGTGTTGAAAAAGGGAATCAAGTTAGCGGGGCTGCTTGGGTGCGCAGGTGGGGACACGTATTTCGCTGGAGACGGCAGGCTGGTGTTGAAAGAGAGAGTAAAAAGAGAGAGAGAGGTAAACGGAGGATGAGAGACTGAATGGAAAGGGATGTGAGACAGGAAACTCGTGAACGTGTGAAAGCCGAGACAAACTACCACTCGGTAGCATCCTGAGAGGCGGACACAGAACTGGATCAGGCAAACTTGAGTGCCTGGCCCTCGCAGCAAAAGAACGCCCCCTCCCAGGTCTCAACTCTCCAGAGCAAATAAAACATACAACCTTGGGTGGTGATGACGCCGCCCTCGCGGAGAGCGTCGTGCAGGAGCTGGAAGTAGGGCTTCTGGAAGAGCGACTCGGCGGGGCCCTCGGGGTCGGACGAGTCCGTGATGATCACATCGAACGTGTTCTTGTAATCGTCGAGGAACTTGAAGCCGTCGCCGACGTGTACCTTGGCCTTGGGGTGGTTGAAGCCCGCGGCCATGTGCGGGAGGTACTCCTTGGAGAGGCGGATGACGGCCTTGCGAGCGAGGTCAGCGAGCGGTATACGGGCGTGGTCAGAAAAGAAAAGGGGGTCCACAACCCATACCTCATCGATGTCGCAGAGGACAGCCTCCTCAACGCACTCGTGCTTGACGACCTCACGGAGGACACCGCCATCGCCGCCGCCGATGACGAGCACCTTCTTGGGGTTGGGGTGCGAGTTCATGGCCAGGTGAGTGATCATCTCCTGGTACGAGAACTCGTCCCGCTCGGTGCACTGGATGACATTGTCCAGGACCAGCACGTTGCCGTGGTTGGTGGACTCGAAGATCAGGACGTCCTGGTACTTGCTCTTCTCGTGGTGCAACACCTTCTTGACCCGGAGCGTCATGGCCTGGCCTGGGACGGGTGTGTGCGGTCAGCGTCGGCTTGTGGCTTGGCTGGTGATGATGACATGGTGTGCAGCGCCTTACTCACCAGGCCACATCTCGGAGATCTCACGGAACCAGCCATCTATACAAGAAAAGTACTCGTCAGCAAACGATGGTTCGTACAAGAAGAGGTTGGCGGCACAGGTGCATCGCCGCCGCGTGGAAGCAGTGTGTTGGTGGGCGTGATTGGACGGCCGGGCCAACCATCACCCTCGGCGGGATGCTCGTGTGAGGCGCAAGCGGGCAGATGGCACGCTTTATGCCGTGGGGTGTGGTAGCACGGCGCCGTGCTCAGACCGCGTGCTCCGAGACCACCAGCCAGCAAGCCCGCCCTTCGTACTATTTGGAGTGCGGCGCGGGAGCAGCATGGTGGGAGTTGGAAGCCAGCGATGTCGGCAGCACGCTTGGGGGGATGCTGGCCGGGGTCCTTCTGTGCGAGCCTTGCTGATGATGGTGGATGGCGGGGTCGTTGCCTGGAGCCCCAGAAAACACCACAGCAGACTTTGACCCTCATGATGGAAACGACATACCCTGGATGGTAGCGTGCGTGATGTCACCCATTTTGCGGATATGCTGATTGAGGCGTAGGCGACGTGAGAGGACGGAGCCGGTGAGCTGAGGCGGTTTGAGCAGGAGCCTTCGTGAGCAGAACTGGAGAGCCAACTTGAGTCGAGCCAGTGAGGTCAACAAGGCGGGGTAAAAAGTCTGTGGTTCGTTTTTTATCGCAACAATAAGGTACCCATGACAGAAAGCACCGAAAACTTAAACGCGCAAAAAAAAAAAAAATCTGCTGTCCCACGGTTTGACCACACTCAAATCGCGTTGGCACACACGAGCGAATTAAAACGAGCTGGATCCTCGAGAAAGTCGGGACCAATGATGCCCAAATGTGGAGAGCCGGTATTTGCGGCGCGTGTGCTGTGCATTCATGCATTGAGCTAGCAGCTCACTTACATCTTCCATCTTCACTTCAACTTCCACGCCACCCCATTGCCACTTCTCGGCGCAGCAATGCTTATGGTCAGCTCTGGTTCCCAAAGTGATGGTCTTTTTGAGCAATCAACGCTCAGCCAGGGATACCCGGTAGGTTCACCGCTTTCGAGAATTACCCTCATGGTTTTCCCCGAGGTCTGGCCTGACCAGACGACACCGGGCGCCGTCCGCGATGGAACCCGAGGTCTGGCCTGACCAGACGACACCGGGCGCCGTCCGCGATGGAACCCGAGGCCTCGTCCGGAGCGGTTCGTCGAGGCCGCGCGGCGACGGGCTACTCGTGGGACTCGATGTCAGATGTCCAGCTGGAAAGGGCAAGATACGCCGCTCCGGGCAGCCGATGTCCAAGGCTCTGGGCGTCCCGGTCGCCTTAGGTGGTACTGGTACCGCATGAGTGAAGCTAGGAGCCTGCCTAGCCAGCTAACTTGACACGAATGTTACCTCTTAACCCGGCGAGCCCGGTAGGTAACTTGATCAACAGAGCAAGCCCGTGATGCGCCGCTGCACACAGAGCTTCGAGCTGCTTGCCCCAAGCACTGTAGATCCTCCGGAGCTGATTGGAGGGCGAAATGGTCTGGAAGTTTGTCTGCATTCTCGGCCCCGGGTTGCTTCGATCACGGTCCGCGGACATTATCAAGGATCACGGAATCCTTACGGTAAATGATTTTTCGAGTACGGACTTGTCTCTGAGTACGGAGTATGCATGTCTTGTCGAGCACCGTGTGCTATGTACACAGGTTCTTGCCGAGGCTCATCTACTGTGGCAGCAGGCCGGCTCTGCAACGGCAGCCGATCCGAAACACACTACGAGGTGCCGCACTGATCATGCCGCTTCCTGGCCCCCAGCCTGCGGCATTGATGAAGCGAAGCGTCAACGTACCGAATGCCGGTGGCGTTTTGGCAGAGAGACGGTACCGGAAGTCGAAATGATGTGTCATTGCTTGTTAAGTTCGGCCGTTTCTTACACCTGTCGAAGACGCCGCCTGCCCTTGGCCAGAGTTGAGTTGTGTCCAACATCGGTCAACATACTACAGTATAAGTACTGGGCCAGGGGAGGGCAAGCCGAAAGCTTTTCATTGCGTATGTCGTCCCGCTTCGTGCATTTGACATTCCCCGGAAAACGTTAAGGAAACCGCGTGGTTAGACGCGTGGGAGGCGGACTGTCCCCTGCTTCACCCGCTGCACCCGCGGCTGGCTTCAGGCAGTGGAAGGTCCGCGATTGGCCCAGGCGCGCCAGCCGGGACCTTATCCGTCGTTCCCTCTGCTACACTACGTGCTTAACCGCTCCTGTCGATTGACCTTGACCTCCAGAGCCCTGCTACGCCGGCGCCTTCACCCCTTGGCAGGTGCCTAAGATTCGCAACCATTTCAGGTACGGTACGCAGCCAGTAACGCACCCAAGAAACAACCGGATGTTTGTCTCGGGTCGAGCCAGGGGCTTGGTGTCAACGACAGGAATAGGGGGCATGCATCCCATCGTTAGGGATACCGAGATACAGGACGGCGGCAGGATCGCGATGCACGCACAGACGCCCGGGAGCTCGGCCGTCCCGTACTTGGGGCCCCACTAGAGAGAAGTCGGCAGATGGCACAGACGCGTTCGGCGTGAGAAAAACCTTGCTCGGCTTGTGTATCCCTAGCTCGAGAACCGTGGGACTCGTCGCTCGGGGAGATTCGATGGGTGGGTAGTAGCGGCGGTGTCTCTCTGCTGGGCAAGAGGCGAAAAAGCAACAGGCCCGTTCGAGGTTGTCAACTTCTCCATCTCATGTGCTCTGTACGACTGGCACAGCTTGGTGTAGTGGGTATCGGGAATCGCGAAAAGGATCCGGTGCGGAGCTAGTGGGAGTGAGCCATCAGGAGACGCCGAACGATGGGACGCTGCGAGCGCCTGGCGCGACGCTGTTGGCCATTGATCGACCGTTGACGGATCCGCGTGAGCGGGAGAGCCCGAGCGATGGGGCCGCCTTTCCAAAGCCGACTCTGCGCTTCATCAATTGTACCACGGCCGGACCTGTGCGAAAGCACAAGAAGCTCTCTTTTTTTTTTGCCGACATCATCGCTCGCCCAATGCCAGTGGCGATGCGGCCGTCGTTCCTTCCCCCAGCGCATGGCACACAAGGGGAGGGAGCAAGAACCGAAACGGAAGGCACGCCCGGAATGGATCTGGGGGAGAAGACAGGTGCATGGCGTCTGGGGCCACCCCTGCTTGCCGCAAGCGCAGGAGACCGGGCGAAGGCACCCGAGGAGGGCCTGCCTGGCATGGATCTTTTTTTTGCGTGCTGCAGGAAATAATTAATCAGGTACATAGGGAAGGTCGCACCCGGTGTGCGCTCTGCGCCTCCCGAGCCACCACACCTAATAAGGCACTGTAGCGTGTTCCCGGTCGCCCATGCACGCCTTTGACCTGTCGTTTCTTTCGCCGTGGGCGTGTTGAATGTGCGTGTGTGCAAGTGTGAGTGAGAGTGTGTGTGTGTGTGAAGCCTCGGTGCCGACCCGCATCGTGCTTCGCCGCCCGACCTTACAAATACATAGCAGCAACAGCAGCCGTTTTCTCTCGATCGCGCCAGCTCCTTGCTTCGCTTTCTGGCCCGCGCCATCTGATCTCCTCCCCACCACCCCCATCACCAAACGTGTCGCCGATTCAGCGGAACCCATCGAAGCGACAGCATCAACGAAACGAAAAGGATAGAAAATTGCCAAACCCGAATGGAGTAACGAGAACACGAATTGGCTTACTCGCTGGAAAACAACTCTGCATTTTGCATACAACCGGGCGGCTACCACTGGCTGGGACTGAGCGATCGAGGCAGATCTGAAGCGGCTATCCGGCGAGCTCTGTCAGTGTTTCAGAGCTCGGTTGGTTCCAGCTCCCCCCATCCCATCGTACTGGCTGCCCCGCTGCCATTATTCGCCCGCCGGGAGAAGAGCGGGAGAAGCCCCGCAGCATTACCGTACATTAAGAAGGGCCGCCAGCCAATACCGCCAGGCCCTGAGAACTCGGGAATCGGGACTCGAATTGCAACCACTGCGCGGCGCGGTTCCCGCACGACGCCACCACGATGTGCTTCGGGGGTCGCGAGAAGAGCGACGAGGCGGGCGCGGCCCGGTCGCGCGAGCTGGACAAGATCATCCGCGCGGATGAGAAGCGCATGTCGAAGGAGGTGAAGCTGCTGCTTCTAGGTGGGCAACCCCCCCGGATTTTGGCGTCCCTCATTTTTGGGTGGCGGCGACAAGGACCCCGCGCGGCTGACATGACGTTTTGCGATTGAACAGGGGCCGGCGAATCGGGCAAGTCGACGGTGCTGAAGCAGATGAAGCTCATTTACGCGCAAGGGTTCAGCAAGAACGAGAAGATGGAGTGGAAGCCCGTGGTGTTCACAAATATTATCCAGTCGTTCCGCATAATCTTCGACGCCATGAACGACCTCAACATCAAATTCGAGAACCCGGAGAACGAGGCAAGCGTCAACGGGACAAGGGTAGCGAGCTATCTGGCCAACGTGCTGACTGGCTTCTTGTGCAGAAAAACATGGCCCAGATCATGGTCGATTACGAGATGACGGCAGACGAGCCACTGCCGGGGGAGTACCTAGAGCCCGTCAAGAAGTTGTGGGTCGACGCGGGCGTGAAAAAGGCGATGGAGAAGGGCAACGAGTATGCCCTGCACGACAATCTGGACTAGTAAGTCGAGGCCTATTCGATATTGGGGCGGTTTCGCAGGGACTGACCGGACGCCAGCTTCTGCGACGACGTGGAGCGCATCTGGGATAGGGCCTATGTGCCGACAGACCAGGATCTCTTGCGGTCAAGGTTACGGACAACCGGCATCACCGAGACCATCTTCGACCTGGGTCAGCTCACATACCGCATGTTCGACGTGGGCGGCCAACGGTCAGAACGAAAAAAGTGGATCCACTGCTTCGAGAACGTCAACTGCTTGCTGTTCCTGGTGGCCATCTCTGGCTACGACCAATGTCTGGTGGAAGATAAGGACGGGGTATGTCATTCTGTGTATACAGGCACTTGTGATTCCTCAGGGCTTACTGACGTTTGACAGAACCAAATGAACGAGGCGCTGATGCTGTGGGAGTCGATCGCCAACTCGCACTGGTTCATCAAGTCGGCGCTCATCCTCTTCCTCAACAAGATGGATCTCTTCAAGGAGAAGCTCGCTAAGAGCCCGATTACAGACCACGGCTTCACAGACTACCACGGCCCGCCGGACGACTGGAAGCAGGCGTCCAAGTACTTCATGGACAAGTTCCGGGCGCTCAACCGGAACCCGGAGAAGGAGATCTACGGCCACTTCACCAACGCGACTGACACCAACCTGCTCAAGATTACCATGGGCTCCGTGCAGGACATGATCATCCAGCGGAACCTGAAGCAGCTTATCCTGTAAGAACAAGCCGATGTGTTTTTAGAAGGCGCATTTCCGAACACCACCACACCTGTGATTTTCCCGGAAGGGTGATGAGGGAACGCACGCAAGCAAAACCTGCACGCAAGCAAGCCCACCTCCCCTCCCACGTAAGGTATCCATCCACCGTGGGTTGTGCGGAGCGGTTGCGGTTGCGACTGCGGTTGCCGGGGTTGCGGACAGATCAGTCGGAGCTAGTCTTCGTCGTTTTTCCCTTCTTGTTAATGTCTTGTCCATGTCCTTTATGATACCACCACAGACTCTTATTCACCCCCCAAGTCAGACACGGGAACCGATGGCGTCCCCAAGTTGCTTTGTTCTCCCTTCACATAGTACCTAACGCTTGGTGATTGCTGATAGGGTCTAAAGTCTAAGGTGATGCTACGCAACCCCACACCTACCTACCTACGTACCAAACTACGCCGAGAACGAAACGTCGAGATGATCTACGGCTCACCCCACAAAATTCTCACACTTTCTTTTTCTCTTTTCGGTCCTTGTTCGGATTTCTTTGTATACTATATACTAGCGCGGGATGGCGGTTGTGGCTTTTTTTTTTTACTTCGTTTAGTTTCACCCTCCACCTTGTACTGTCTTTATTTTTCCGGGAACCAACCAACCACACGATGGCCTGCTTCGGGGCGATATTGGTGTTCGACGACATCTCACAAACCCGACGCCGAACCGAAATCGACGGCGCGACTGCTCTCTTCCACTTGTCACGACATCCGACACGGGACCCCGTGTCTGCAGTTATCGTGCGGATATCAGAGAGAGGTATGGAGCTCGGGTTTGGCTTGAGGGGGCTTGACTGATCTCGCCTGTGTTTGAGTATGGGTGATGAGGAGGGAGAACATGAAGGGAGAGACAGGGAAGATGGTATCCAGAGGAGGATGATTTATCATTCACAGTTGTCCCCCTGCCCCCTGCCGCCGTTGTGGAGAAAAGGGCGGGCATCATGGGCTTATTGAGAGGTGACGCGGTGGATATCACAAAAAGTTGACGAGTCTTTTGACCGCGGCGGGGAGGAGGGCTCATTACACAACACAGTAACCACATCTGTATGTACATTCTGCATGGGAAAGGCGGGGACCAGGAACGACGGAGGGAACTTTGGGACCAGGTTCACAGAACTGGGTTTTTGTTACACAGTAGTTAGACGAATTGCAGCTGCGGTTTGATGAGCGAGGGGTCATGATCGCTTGTCCTGCTACGTTCTGCTCCCCCTTTTGGGTTGCGTTGTGCGTGGGCTGGGGGTGGATCGTAAGGGAATGGATCGACAACGCTCGCAACGGCGGACGGTTGCGCTCTGGGTGGGCCTGCGGCGTGGAGCTGAGGGCGGCGCCAGGCGGAGTTCGTATGTCGGCAGTTGAAAGGGGATGTGCATTTATCATGTCCACGGAACACAGCATTCATAAGCTGGGCGTTGTATTGGGGGGAAGAGCGAAGCAATCATCTGCACTGAGAAGGAGACTAGAACGAAAGGAGAACACAGAGAGATGTCCGAGGAGCCACTCGAGGACGCATGTGAGTTCAGTTTTCTTTCGACTAGGGGATGCTATTCCCCATTTCTGCCTAGGTGCGTACGCAGTTTGCTTTGCTCGCAACTCACATCACGCTTGGTTCTCGGGTGAGGGTTCGTTATCCGGCGCGGCCACGAGACGATTGGCCGCCAGGGCAGTCATTCCCGCGCGATCTGCACCGCTTGCTGGGGGCTCCGTCCGGCACCCCTGGTCGGGAGGGTGTCAGATCAGCGGCAGCAGCCAGGCGGGCCCAGTCTCGAACGGGGTGGAAGAGAAAGCGGTGAGATTTTCTTCTTGCGTGTTCCAGGTTTCCACACCTTGCTGCTGTGGCAGCGAATGACGGCAGTACATGCATATTTGGCCGAATAACACGCGAACCGCATGTGTTCATCGAGTCCGAGTTGTGCGGTGGACCGCTCCGCCATATGGCACCCACGTGGGTTTGATTCCCACCCCCGAAGAGCTGTCGCACCTCACCCTGGTCAGGGGCTACGGTTGGACGGTTGGAAGGTTGGAGCTTGACGGGTGGAAGCCTGCACAAACAATGCGGCCGCAATCACGGTTCCTTTGCGAGACCGGGGAAATTGCCCTGGGGGACATCCTGTGCTTGCAGTGTGGAAAAGGCGCTTTCAACACGCTGGCCCGAGACATGCTGGGCCACGTCGAAGACGGCGCGTCCGCTAAGAAAGCCAACGTTGCAGAAAGCGTCAAATGGTACAAAGTGGTCAGTAATTGTCAAGAAAAAGTAAGGTTTGGGAAAGCCAACCAAATTGGGTTAGATGCAATCAGCCCTGAGATCTGGAGGCGCAGCGCGCGCGTCAGGCGGTTGCCTTCCCCGCGGCAACCGGGCCGTTGCGGCTGACAACGGGCGATCGCGTTGGTGAGATCGCCCGTTGTTGACTTCACAGCAGACACCACGCTGCCGGAGTTGGGCGCTGCAATCAGTACAGATAACGACTAAACTGTATATTCATCAAGCTTTACATTTTAAATTCATTTTTGGAAGCCGGTCGGATTGTCTATCATCTGGCGCAATACTCAACGGCTGCTGGCAGTTCCCTGACTGGAGACTGAAGGTAATGTAAACAACTTCACTCTTGAGCGCAGCTACACTCCAAAAATAAGAGAAAACCATTGCATGCAGTTCGGTTTCTTGTGGTCACTGTTACATGAGCGCTTCAGATGAGTACTTACATATATCAGGCGCTCACGTCGACAACATAGGAACATCAACACTCGCACCCTCGCGCAGGCAGCAACAACCCGTTCTAACAGCCTGGCATCCACACTCACAACCCAACTCCACTCCTGCCATCTCCAACCAAACTTCAGATACCCTACAATGACTCTCAACCCCGCCGAAAAGCCCCTCGTGGCCCACGACACCACCACCCCCAACCCCGCAGCCACCGCCACCAACAGCAGTTGACAATCAAAGCTGGCGCAGCGCGTCCCCTTCCTGCGCACAAAGCGCCGCATTGCCCTCACCATCGCCGCCATCCTTCTCATCATCGGCGGCGGCCTGGCCGGGCTTGCCGCGCTGCGCACCAGACACGGGTCGGATTCTGCTGCGTCGGCGGCGGATGGGGCTGGTGGTGGTGGTGGTGGTGATGGTGTGATTACGGATGATGCGCACTTCTATGGGCTGTCGCCGCCTGTTTATCCTTCGCGTAGGTGATATGTTTTGTATCGGTGAAACCGGGTGGGCAGGGCTGACTGTTTGTATGCAGCGAGTATGACGGGTGAGGGGGGTTGGGCGGACGCGTTGGCGAAGGCGAAGGAGATGGTGGGAAAGATGACGGTTGAGGAGAAGGTGAGTGACCAGCCACACCCTGTCTCAGTCGACAACCCCGTGCTTACACGCCGACAGGTCAGCCTAACCGGCGGCACCGGCTCCAACACGAGCTGCGTCGGGTACCTGCCCGCCGTCGCGCGCGTGGGCTTCCCGGGCATGTGCCTGGGCGACGCCGGCAACGGCCTCCGCGGGACTGACTTTGTCAGTAGCTGGCCGAGCGGGATCCATGTCGGTGCGAGCTGGAACAAGGACCTTGCTCACCAGCGCGGCGCTGGCATGGGTGGAGAGTTTAGAACGAAGGGAGTCAATATGCTGCTCGGGCCCGTTGTTGGTCCCGCGGGCCGTGTGGTCCTGAGCGGCAGGAACTGGGAAGGTAGGATACCCTGACTCAAAAATGGATGCTCCGTGTGGAATGGCGTGTTGACCGAATGTAGGGTTCTCGAGCGACCCCTATCTGTCGGGAGCTTTGGCGTTCGAGACGGTGTCGGCCGTGCAGGCCGTCGGAGTCATCACGAGCACAAAGGTGCGGCTCTCCCAACCGTCTCTGGGACCTTGCTGACACCTTGCAGCATTACATCGCCAACGAACAAGAAACCAACCGCAACCCAGCCGGAGACATTGAGTCTGTGTCGTCTAATATCGACGACAGGACGATGCACGAGGTTTACCTCTGGTGAGTCCTGGGGGGATGCGCATTATCCCGCTCAATGCTGACTGTCAAAAGGCCCTTCCAAGACGCTGTTCACGCAGGAAGCGGGAATATCATGTGCTCGTATCAACGGCTGAACAACTCGTATGGCTGCGCGAACAGCAAGTCGCTCAACGGCCTGCTCAAGACCGAACTGGGGTTCCAGGGCTGGGTTGTCAGCGACTGGGGCGCCCAGCACTCTGGCACTGCCGCCGCGCTGGCGGGCTTGGACGTCGCCATGCCCAGCGGCAACACATTCTGGGGATCCCACCTGGTGGATGCCGTTAAGAATGGCTCGGTCCCCGAGACCCGGCTGGACGATATGGTCATTAGGTAACTCCACCCACCGTTCGATCTCAGCTTCATGAAACTGAAAAGCCTAGGACACTCGCCGTGTGGTACCAGATGGGCCAAGACCAGGGCTTCCCACAACCAGGCGTGGGCATGGCCGCTGATCTGACCAAACCCCATCCGATCGTCGATGCGAGGAACTCGTCTTTTCGGTCGACACTGCTTGACGGTGCTGTTGAAGGCCATGTTCTTGTCAAGAACATCCGCAATGCCCTACCGTTGAAGGAGCCCAAGCTTCTGTCCATCTTCGGCTACTCAGCGAAGAATCCTGATACCAACGATCCTGCCGGTCCTCTTTCCCCGTGGTTATGGGGCTCGGAGTCTTTCAACTTCACAGACTTTGGGAACGGGTTCTTCGGCTTCTCTCCGGACCACGGGCATACAGCTATCGCGTTCAACGGCACCATCTACTCCGGAGGCGGGTCCGGAGCCACCTCGCAGTCCCTCACCGTCGCTCCCTTCGACGCGCTGGTTCAGCAGGCCTACGACGACGGCACAGCGCTCTTCTGGGACTTTGTCAGCGCCGAGCCGTCCGTCAACCCCATGTCCGACGCCTGCCTTGTCTTTGGCAACGCCTACGCGACCGAGTCCATCGACCGCCCTGGCCTGCGTGACGATTACACCGACGGCCTGATCAAGACTGTGGCCGCCACCTGCAACAACACCATCGTCGTTCTGCACAACGCCGGCATCCGCCTCGTCGACCAGTTCGTCGACCACCCCAACGTCACAGCCCTTCTCTTCGCCCACCTGCCGGGCGAAGCCTCCGGCCGCGCCGTCGTCTCCCTGCTCTACGGTCGTTCCAACCCCTCCGGCAAACTCCCCTACACCGTCGCGCACAACGAATCCGACTACGCCGTCCTGGGCCCCGACACCCCCAACGGCATCTTCGCCCACTTCCCGCAGAGCAACTTCACCGAGGGCGTGCTCGTCGACTACCGCCACTTCGACGCCCGCAACATCACCCCGCGCTACCCCTTCGGCTTCGGCCTCAGCTACACCACCTTCAACTACAGCGCGCTGGCCATCCAGAAAGCCACCACCGCCACCTTCGCCGAGTACCCCACGGGCCCCGTCGCACCCGGCGGCCAGAAAGACCTCTGGGACGTGCTGGCCAACGTGACCGCCACCGTGACCAACACGGGCGGCGTGGCCGGCGCCGAGGTCGCGCAGCTGTATGTGGGCATTCCCGCCGAGGGCGCGCCGGTCAGGCAGCTGAGGGGGTTTGCGAAGCCGTTTGTCAATGTGTCGAGCTCGGCTACGGTGCAGTTCGCGCTGACGCGGAGGGATTTGAGTGTCTGGGATGTGGTCGCGCAGAAGTGGCGCCTGGTGAAAGGGGAGTATAAGATTGAGGTTGGCGGAAGTAGTCGGGATTTGCCGCTTGTTGGGAAACTTACTATTTGAGGGGGTGACTTTTCTGCGTATCGATGTGTTGATGTTTTGTTTTGGGTGCTGCTGGGAGGGATGGGATACCTGGATCAAATGATGGGAAGGATATGAAGTGTGATGTGCGAGGGGCACTTTGTATACATGTACGTGGGGTGATGTACACTGTTTCAGGTGGTAATGGTTTCCACGGCGTTGATAGACATTATGATTGATTGACTCCAACCCTCGGCTCGTCAAGCACCCGCTGCTCCGTTTTCAGTTCCGCTTCTTGGTCCTCCGCTTACACGTGTTGCCCCCCTTGTCCGCAATCAGCTGCTTGAACGTCTGCACCATCCCGTCGTACGCCGGATGCTTCGTGAAGTCGTCAAACCACAGCAGCGACGCTCCCTGACCCGGGAAGGTAACCGGCACCCAGCTGAACGGATCATAAAAGTCCCACACGGTGATACCAACACACTGCTTCACCTTTACGCACGCCGTCACCACGGCCTGGTACGCCTCCTTCTGCCATTCCAGCTTGGTCTCGTTCACGGGCAACTCGATCCGCACGTCCAGCTCCGTGAACGCCACCTCCTGCACCAGCTCTCCAAATCCCTTGATCGTCTGACCCAGCTCCTCGGCCGTCGGGTGCGTATCAGCATGCAGATGCGCCTGCAACCCCACGCCATCCATCCGCACCCCGGCATCCTTCACCATCTTGACCAACTTCAGCGCGCCAGCCGTCTTGTTCGAGCCCGGTCTTTCAATACCATAATCATTGTAGTACAACTTCGCACCCGGATCCGCCTCGGCGGCCACCCGAAACGCCAGCGGGATATACGCCGGCCCAAGCACGCGATAAAACACGCTCTTGCGGAAGCTGCCGTCCTCGTCGAGCGCCTCATTGACCACGTCCCAGGCGTGGCAGCGGCCGCGGTAATAGCTTACGACAGTACGCACGTGGCGCTCGATGGCGTCGGTCAGCGTCGCGGCGGTCCAGTTGGCCGACTCGACCCAGGGCGCGAGCTGGCTGTGCCAGACGAGCGCGTGGCAGCGCAGGATCTTGTTTTGGGATTGCGCCAGGTCGGCTACCACGTCGCCCTCGGTGAAGTTGAAGAGTGTCGGGGAGGGCTGCGTGAAGAGCCATTTCATGCCGTTGGTCGGGGTCGTCTGCCCGAATTCGGCCGGGTCGGAGAAGATGGCGTCGTACTGCGGGTAAACCTGGGCGTAGGGGGCGCGCTCGCGCTGGTAAGGGGTGTCCGTGGCCGCGCCGAAGTAGAGGAGTCCGGCTTGCTTGGCTAGTTGGTGCAGCTGGCCGGCGGCGGGGAGGGAGTGCAGCGCTGCGGCTGTGAGGAGGGGGGCGGAGAGCCTCATGGTGGGCAGGAGGGGGGAGGTGAGAGAGGGAGGTGGTGGTGATGGAAGGAGTGTACTATGCCTCAGGGGATGCGGTCGTTCTTATGTACGTCTCCCCAGACCCGAAGCTGCGGGCGGATGCGGGACAAGACCGACAAAGTGCCATTAATCACACATTGATCAGCCGTCAGCCGTTGGTCATTGGGCGTTCGGTTCGAAGGTAAACACCTCCGCACCCGCCTCTCCGGATTTGGAGTCGTGAACCTTCAGCCGAGCCAGGAAAGCGGACATCGCCAAGGTCTTGGGGCGCATGGGGTCGGGCCAACACCCGGGTAAAGCGTCGCTGATCGGCTATATTGTCCTGCATGTTCATGGTTTGCTGTAGTTGGGGGGAGCATACGCAAAGAGCAATCAATACCTTCCTTACCTGCTCCGCCTGCTGAGCACAACATTCGCTTCATGTGCGTGTATGATCTCAACTCTCAACATCCAGAGCTTGTCCACCGAGTTCACCAGCAGTTTGCCGGCTTGCCTGTGGCAAAGCCGTTGGACAAGGCGGGTCTTCGATTTTGCCAAGATTGGCAAGTCACTTACACGGGAAAACGCACCAATCCGCCAACCACATTCTCGCAGAACCCCGCATCAACTGCGTCCAGGAAGCATACGCAGCACGGTCCTTGACCAGTCGGCTTTCTAACAATCGCCGGTAAAGCTAGAGTCCCTTAGTTCACTGGCGCTCCTTCGCTCACCTGTCCCCTCGATTCTCACCCGGCTGAGCCCGGCCATCCCACTGTCCGCATCCACATGTCCTCTCATCTCCACCTCGTCCTCCACTTCACAGACTCCTGTACTGCTTCCGTCGGCCAATCAGCGGCGGGTTTAGCTCAGTTGGGAGAGCGTCAGACTGAAGTCAAACTTCGGGAAGTCAATCTGAAGGTCGTGTGTTCGATCCACACAAACCGCATGAGGTAGAACCAGCTGTGGTTCAGAACAGCTTTTTGCTGTTCTTCAGATCTCCAACGCCTCTGCGTCCATCCTCACATCTTTCCCTCAGGCACCGGGGTATGCAGTTGCAGTGAGCGCAGTTGTCAACGGACAGTTCTTTACTTGTCTTGGCTGCTTCCGCTTGCCGAACCCCTCACGTCTAAGTCTTCAAGTTGGGGAATATGTATGTTCACAAAGCCCATGTGATCTGTCTAAGCGGGAAGTTCTAGTTCTTCACCGCCCACATCTTATGATGGGGCGTCTATACAGTCTGCTCTTAGTAATTAAGTTAGCAGTCTTTCGATAACTGTCGGCCTTGTAGCGTAATGGCTAACGCGTTACTTTCCGGTGGTAAAGATTCCAGGTTCGAGTCCTGGCAGGGTCGCTTTTTTCCTCTCCATCCCGTTGTCGGCTGGATGGGGTGACGACTTGTCGGGCAGCCGCTTCTCATCCCAGGATCGCCCGCCAAGCATGAGATTTGTCTTGGTCATCTGAACGAACGATGCCATGGTGGGATTAATTAAGATTTGATTCAGAAGAGACTTCCTGATACCTACTTACCCACCAACGGCAATTGAAACAGCTCCATTGACACACCACAGGTTGTGCCGGGCCACTTTAGACCACAACTTGAGTTTACTGCCCCCACCCTTCATCAGTTGCCTCTCAATCACCTCCAATGGCTTTCCCGGAGTCCAGCGAGTCAGCTTATTTATATGCAGCAGCTCGTTTTTATTTTATTTTACTAATCCTCCACAGCCAGATGCATATAGCTTGGCAACACGCAAAGATCCGAACTCCCCCATCCGTCGGTGGGGGATAAGCACAGAACCCAAAAAGAATCGCGACGCAACCCCTCGACATCCAACTCGGATACCGGGAGTCGAACCCGGGGCTGTTGAGAGAAGCAGTCACTCCTGAGAAGTGAGAGTCAACGATGTTACCGCTACACCATACCCGATCCGCAATCGTGTGTGGTTTCCGACAGGGGTTGCGTGCTTGGGATGGACATCGCATAAGAGGGTTTTATTCTGTGATTCTGTGTCCTTGAGTTCCACAAGTGGATGTTGATAAGGGATGGAGGAGAATGTCTCCAGTCGAGTGTAGGCGTGTGTGGGAGCTTGCTGATAAGACTAAACCTGCTTTGGTGTCTCCACAGTCCTACGGGCATATGGTCTAGTGGTATGATTTCTGTTTTGCAAAGCCTCAGCGGCACCCGCAGATACAGACGGTCCCGCGTTCGATCCGCGGTATGTCCATCTTTTGCATGTCAAGCACATGCTGCTTTTAAGCCTGAAATATCCTTCATACCTTTTTTATTCATTTTTCTTCACTATTTGTATCGAGTACTGTTTGTTTTTGCATCTTACTTTCCTGTCATTTTGCAGCCTTGATGCGGGTGTGTTACCGTGCTCACAGTGCTGCGTAGGCAAGTGATGTCCCTTCCTGCTCGGTCTATGGCAGCGAAAACCAAGGGTGCTTCGACACCTCCTCGGCCGTGATCCGCGTCTTCGGATCATACGTGAAGACTCTGCTCAACAAATCCACCAACAGCGCAGCCTCCGCTTCCGGTATCCTTGGAAACGCACCCTCCGGGGACTCCGTTTCATCGTCATCGCCCCCATACCCCGTGATGTACTCCCCCTCCACACACACCGCCGTCGGCTTCCACACCACCGACGCCAACGCCGCCGGGTAGGGCACCCGCATGGCCGCCTCTTGCTCAAACATGGACGGCGCCGGCTCCTCAGCCAACTGCATCGGTTCCCCGCGCCGGTCGATCACCAGCGCAGCGGGCTCGTCCCTGATGGCGCGCACCCGCCCGACCAGACTCGACGGTTCCGATTCCTCCAGCAGATAGTCTGCAAACACACCACCGCCCGTCCCTTCTTCTTCTTCTTCTTCTCCTTCCCCACCAGTCTCCCCTTCCCGTTCCTCGCCTTTGCCTCCCCCCTCCCCGTTCCCCTCTCCATGCAGCACAGCCCGCCCCTCCCCATCAAACCGCGTCTGCTTCCACGCCTCCGGCATGCCGGCCGCGCCCAGGGTCTTGGCAATCTCCTGCAGCGCCATGAGCGGCGAGCTCGTGTCGTAGTCAAAGAACAAGTCAAACCCGGACCGCAGGCGGAAGATGGCGCAGCCGAGCGCCCAGACGTCAGACGCCGGGGTGGGCGGATGGCCGACGGCCACTTCGGGCGCGAGGTACTTGGCTGGTGTGCCGAGATCGCGTGCTGGCGGCGGTTTGGTGGCGAGGAAGGACTGGTCGAAGTCCATTATGCAGAGCTTGTTGGTGAGCAGGTTGACGGGGGAGGAGCAGAAGTTGAGGGGGGCGACGATGTATTCGGGTCCGTGGGGCCCTGGGGGCTTCTCGGAGTAGGTGCGGAGAGGGGCGGTTTGTGGGGGGCCCAGGAGTTTAAGGAGGTCGGCTTCTGACAGGGATTTGAAGGCGTCTGTTAGACGCAGGGCCATGTTGGTGGCCGTGAAGTCTGTTTGGCGGGTCAGCGTCAGATTCAGGTTCTGGTCACCGGGGTTCCTGGATGCTGAGCTTAGTCCACGTACCGCCATGACAGAGACCCTGGGAATGAAGATAAGCAAGCGCTTGGGAAGCCTGATAAGCTGCATCTCGACCGACGGCCCGATTCAGCCTGGAATAGATGCCGTCTGACAGGTTGGAGAGAGCTGGGCCCAGAACCGGCAGCACGAGGCAAAGATGCCTACCATTGGGGCCATCGAGCCAGAAACTGCCATCGACCGTAGCAAACGAGCCAACCTCCGCGACGCCAGCATGGTTCGCAATGACAGACCGAGCTTCGTACGTGGGTGAGTCTCTCGCGACAATGATCTTTAAAGCGACCCATCGCTCGACGGAGACATCCCGGGCGAGCCACACAGTCGAAAAGCCGCCAAAGCCAAGCTTGTGCACGACGCGATACCGTCCATCGTAAAGATCGCCAAAATGCACCGGGTGGAATCCGCCTATCTCGTAATCCTCCAGCTCCTCGCTCTCCCCAAGGTCGAATGGGAAGTACTTCCACTCGTCGGGCAGGGATTCTGACTCTGCCGATTCAGATGCCATGGCTGCGCAGCCGTGGTCGGTGAGGGCGAGCCAGCAAGAATCCAAGAATCAAGGACCGTAATGTAAAAGCGTGCGTCAGACAGCGAAGAAGCTCCCGATGCTAAGTGTAAGCCTGAAGTTTCGTGACTGCGAAACTAAGGTATGCGAAGCTGGTGGGAAAAAGGGAAGTTAGTGTCCCAGTGTCCGACCTTCGCGTACACAGTATAACGTACAGTGTATCGTAACTTTGCACAGTAGGGACGACCTCCCTCAACCGGGAAGGAGATACCACACGCCCAGCAGGCAGCAGCCTAGACGAAGTCATCTTTCCCCGCGCTTTCCAACAATATCGCTGATTCTTCAAGACAATACTCATCAGCGCCAGTGGCCAACGTCTTCCGCCCCCGCGGCAAGCTGGTTTGGCTGAACACTCGGCAGGCTCCTGGAGGAACCCCAGGAGCCAGGACGCGCCGCATCGACGGAGTTCCGCCCGTCAAGTTGCGGCCCAGCTTGTCAGGCGGCTTGGGGCCTTTCAAGCCAAGAATATCATTACCTCTCCCTCAAGGTCAACAGGACTGCGCCTCGTCAGGCCTAACCAATTCGGGCAGGCTAGCCTGGACACGGCGGTTGGAGGGATCCTGATGGGAGACTCTGAACCAGTAGATGAGGCGTAAGTTCTCACTTGCCGTCAAGAAGACAGTCTCGAGACATGCCATGGTGAGGCGAAGGGAGTGGCCGAGCGAGCCGAGTATTGTTCACTGGTTCAGCCCTATCTGAGCAGTGTGATGGCGGTTACAAAAGGATGGTAGGTGATGGCCATCGAGATAAGCTTGGATGAGTGAGCTCGCCTGTGCTAAGCGTTACCCATCCCATCTTAAGTGCCAGCAGACCCTTGAGGTTTCGTTGCTCTTTGTCTCTGTTGCCTCAATAGACACAGCAAGGGCTTCTCCATACTCGCTTGTGACTCTGCGTCTTTACCAAACCCGCCTGCCCACCTGGACGTGTAAGTGACACCGTTGCTTGCAGAGTGTAAGCGTCTTGGCAGGCTTAAACTTACTTTTGCAGTTCAGTCGGCGCACCACCATCAATATGCCTCGTGAAATTCCCGTTATCGCTGCGGAGAAGATCCTGCAACTGCATCCAGACGATGTCAGACTGGCTTGGGGCACCTCTACGCCTAATGGCGGTCTAAAAGACTGCGAAGTGCGCATTGTCAAAGCGGCTGCGGCTGCTGCAGGCTTTGACCTTGCGACAATCACGTAATGATCCCTAACTCCATTCTTTCCCCGTTTGCCTCCATTCTGCAAAGCACAAGGAAAGTAGAGGCGAAGGGGGAAGGGAAAAGGCACACAGACAGTGAGGGTAACAGACACTAGCACAAACAAAAGCTGACCATTTCCCCCTGACAGAGGCAACATCCATCCGACCACCAGCCGCGGCACCCGTTCCGACAAGCCGCACCTGACCGTCAAGTTCCGCAGCACGCGGTACAACCCGCAGACCGAGCAGACGGTGCACATCAACGTGCACGTCTGGAACCCCGCCACCCACACGTTCACAACGTACCCGCGCAGCGGGCGCCCGCCCAACTTCCCCTACCACCACGTCGTGCAGGACGGCAGCATCCGCTTCTACCGGCCGCTGCCCAGGAAGCTGGCGCACGACGAGATTGTGCGGCGGCAGGCGGAGGAGGCGGAGCGGAAGAGGCTGGAGGAGGAGCACCGGAAGAAGGTGGAGGAGGAGCATAGGAAGAGGGAGGCAGAGGAGCACAGACGGAGGGAGGAGGAACGGAGGAGGAGGGAGCATGAGGAGCATGAGCGTAAGCGGAGAGAGGAGGAACACAGAAGGAGACAGCATGAGGAGCATGAGCGTCGGAGGAGAGAGGAAGAGCACAGGAGGAGGGAGCACGAGGAACACGAGCGCAGGAGGAGGGAAGCAGAGAGACATAGACACTAGGCAAGCCGTGCTTCTAGGGACAAGCAGGCTTCCAGGCGTTGCCGTCATCTTGAGGTCTCACCGAGATTACTCCTGCTCGTATTCTCTCTTTCTTTTCTTCTTGTTATTAGATGTTTCATATTCTACGAAGTGATTTGCCCGATTCTCTTGGCCTTTGTTGTGTGTAATGTATTCTGGCTTATTGCACCTTACGGTCTTCCTCAACCTCCCTTGCAACGAAGCAACAGATTACGAGCCCAGATACAAGCAGTAAGAAGACAGCTCAAACTTTTACGTCTACCGTGATCGTTCCGCTGTTCCAGAGGGCATCCTGTGTTGACTCGTAGCGACGCATGAGCTCCTCAACTTCGCACTCAACCATAGAAAGCAGCTCGTCTCTGGACATACCACCCCCGTCCAAGCGCTCGAGATCCAACACCATGATCTTGTCACCATCAACGTGAAAGTTGTCGAGCTTGGTGTCGCCCTGCAAGACGCCAAGCTCGGAGAGCGCCAGCATAGCCTGGCGCAGCATCCTCTCCATCTCGGTCGCCTCCACCAGGGCAACCTCGGGCGTGGCGAGAGAGGCGCCGCCCTCGTCAGACAGCAGGTGAGCTCTCGCGATCCCGTAGTCGAGCTCGCCGAGATACTCTGGGATGACGACGCCCTGCAGGGGGCGCAGTTTTGCGTGTGCTGCCTTCTCCGCGTCAAACTCTTCCTCCCAGCCGTGCTTTGTATTTCTAGTACCAGGCTGGAAGGGAGGAACCACTCCGGAAAGATTGGCTTGAGCCAGGCGTAAATCGGCACAGGAAGAGAACTGAGTGCAGATTGAATGATTTTCTGGACAGCAGACGGTTGAATTATGAGGCGAAAGACAGTCCGGTGGACGTCGTCTGCTGGCGTGGCCGTTGCAGGAAACGAGACGCGTGCCGAAACGGAATCGCTGGGCATGTAGGTTAACATTGGTTTGTGTTGCAAGGCAATAAGCAGCACGGCAAGGCCACTCACAATTGTCTTGGATGGTCGTTCCGGGGCTGCGTAGCCCGGTCTCAATCTCAAGGGGCCAGGGGGTCGCTGGAATTGCGGGGGTGGAGGCACGAAGATGCAAGATGTGGGAGGAGCACCGAGAGGAGGGGGGTGAGAGTCAATGGGAAACTCGGTGATTGTCGACATGGGGGTCCTTAAAGTCACTGATTGCGTGAAGTGCAGACTGCACCAAGTGAATGATGAGCTCAAAAAATGTCACAGAAGCGATAAACTGGACGTGAAGCCACTCACCGCCATTATTTTAGGCTTCCTGCAGCTTCCCAGCAAAGCCCTTCCATCAGTAGATGAGCAGCATTTGGCCTGAATAACCATAACAACCAAAGAAAGCCTTGGAAGCAAAGTCAACCGGCCCTGGCAACGAATATTCCCAACTAACAGCCCAAGCAACCGTTTTGGTTTGCCTCAGTTTGGGAGTTCTCCAGGTGACTCCCCTCAGCCAGTCACTGTCGCCCTTACGAAAACGAAACAGTTGTTCGACATTTTACTTTCAGCATTGCAATCGTGTTATAGAGTATATGCCTGATGGCGTGCCATGAAATAGCAGTTTCGTCTTCATTGTCAATGGCATTTCCGAGCAAGCAGGAGTGACGGGCCTTTGCCATCCCGTCACTCGGCGACACGTTTAAACGCAACGGCTGCTGCGCCAGGATCAAACTGGTTCACCGACCAAGAACACGGCACGGTCAAGGTGCGAGTTCCCCAATTGTAGATAAGCCGAGTGCAGCAGGTTCCCGTCAGGTTGTCTTGTTGCCCCTGCCGCTGAGACCTGGCTGCTCGTTTGCTTTGCTTGCGGTCTACCGCACTGAGGCCTACAGGAAGCTTCTGCTTGTCAAGCTTGCTTCGTTCGCTATTGGCTGTCTGGGTTAACAAAGGTGAAGAGACGGCTCTGGGCACAAGTGATGGCTCTCTTAAAGTCTGACCTTGTTTCTCTCATGGCCGCAATTGCGTACCTAGGTACCTTACCTAGGTTAGTTTTCTCTTCTTTTTACGCGCCGCTCTGTTTCCACATCGCCATGGCGTCCCCGAACATTTCTGGCGCAACTTCCGGGACCAAACCTGTGATCATCGGACTTTATGGAGTTCCTGGCTCCGGCAAGTCAACCATGCTGGAGAAGCTAAAGGGCGGATTTGGCAAGACCCAGTTCGATTTCTTCGAAGGGTCCGAGGCGATTGCCTCCCTCGTCTCTGGCGGACTCGCAGCATTTCAGCAGGCCCCCGAGGAGGAGAAGATCCACTGGCGTCAACGAGCCATCGAAAGCATTCGGCAAAAAAGTGCAGAGAGCGGACGAGCTGCCGTTGTCACCGGCCACTTCATGTTCTGGTCTGAAGGAGACGAGGCCGGGCGGCCGGTGTACACACAGAGCGACTTGGATACGTACACCCACATCGTCTATCTCGACACGCCCCCCGAAACCGTGGCTGAATGGCGTCAGCGAGACCCCTTCCGGCGCCGCTGGCCCGCACCAGTCGAGATCATCCGCCGGTGGCAGCTGGCTGAAAAAACCGAGCTCCGCCAGCTCTGCCGAGACAATGGGATCCTGTTCGTTGCGCTGCCTTGTGACGAGCCTAGAACGACTGCCAGAATCATCGCAATGCTACTGGACTTCCGACAGCACACGGAAGCGCACAATCTCGCTTGTGCCAAAAAGCGACTTGAGGACGCTCTTGCTGCTCACCGGAACCACTGCCAAGGGAACTTACAGACTGCGTTGGTTCTGGACGCGGACAGGACGCTGGCTGCCGAGGACACCGGAGCCTTGTTCTGGAGATTGGCTGCTGCCAAAGCCGAGCCACAAAGCGTCGCCTTGACTGGAGAGCACCAGCCCTTGAAGACACTGTTTGGCGGGGCCCTGGGTCACACATACACCGCTTTTCGTCAAGCGACACTCCTGTACGAAGAGGCCGCTGCTGATGAGCAATTTGGCGTCCTTTGCCATCGGGTCGCGTCGTCCGTGACACTGTATCCGGAGATCATGTCCCTCTTGAAGCATGCCCAGAAACATGACCATGTCTTCACGGTCGTGGTGACTTGTGGACTGCGGCGCGTTTGGGAGATCGTCCTGGCAAGAGCCGGATTGTCAGAGACTGTCAGTGTAATCGGTGGCGGCCGGGTTTCCGATGGCTTCGTCGTGACTGGTGATGTCAAAAAGGCCCTGATCACCGATTTGCGCGTCTCCCACGGGTTGTATGTCTGGGCTGTTGGAGACAGTCCCTTGGATCTGCCAATGATGCATGAGGCACACCGGGCTATCGTTGTGGTGGGGGAAGAGCACGCCCGAAGCAGCACGATGGATGAACATCTGCGGGATGCCATCGACAGCGGTGGCCTTCGCGCGTGCCAGGGGCTTCTTCCGATCACTGCCTCGGCGCGGCTGGCCCCCGACAAACACAAGCTCCCGGTGGTGCAACTTACGGATCCCGAGTTCCTCAATTCCGTCGCTCAGAAGCGCGACGTGGAGGACCGTTTCGTCCATGCCACCGACCGAAACAGTGCCAAACTCTTGATGACGCCGACCCGGGACTCCAGGTTGGAGGGGCCCGCGCTGAGGGAAGCTCATCGCCGCGTCGGGTGGTACTTGGCGACAGAGTGCCTCGCCAATGTGATCGGGGTTGAGGAGTACGACATTCCACATGTCCAGGGCCACCCCACCAGCGGATTCCGCATCAGCCACGAGAGGAAGACAACCATCGTGGCGCTGATGCGCGGCGGCGAGCCCATGGCATTTGGAGTCAGCGACGCCCTGCCCACCGCCATGTTCGTCCACGCCAAGCACATAGAGGACCTGGAGCTCCGACACATCAAAGGGCAGTGGACGGTGATCTTGGTGGACTCGGTCGTCAACAACGGCAAGACAATGGTGGAGTTTGTGGAGCGGATCCGCAGCCTCGATCAGACCATCTCCATCGTGGCGGTCACAGGGGTGGTTCAAGCAGAGGCAGTCTCCCCAGAGGGGCTCCTTGGCCAAGCTCTGGAAAAAGACAGAGCATTGTGTCTCGTCGCACTCCGTCTCTCCAAGAACAAATACACCGGCCAAGGAGCGACAGACACAGGCCATCGCCTTTTCAACACCACCAAGTTCAACTGATGTCCATTGGCACATGGCGGTACGAGATGGTTGAGTACCAGTTGAAGTACGAACCACAGTCATACAATGCAGCCAGACAGTCAATTGATTATCATTTAGACCCTGTTGTCGTGAGATCGGCTACGTGATGTCTTTCGTCTTGTTGATAATGGTCTTTTCTCCTTGTCCTTTCTTTTTTCTTGTTTTGCTCCTGAACAACTCAGTAGCTTCTCCAGAGTGAGGAGGATCATACTTTTCAAAGCAACGGCCTGCTGCCACCGCCCCTTGCCCTTGCCCCTGACATCCTCCGGGCGATGAGGCTGTCCGTGTTTACGAGATAGAGAGCGCTTGTCCACCGTGCCCTGGATCACCACTCTGCCGCCATATCAAAGCCTAAACCACTGCATGCTCCCGCCGCGCCCTTGTCCGTTGGGATAACAGAGAGCCACTGAGCCCAGAAATGTCTGCAACCGCGCTTTGCGTGCCTGGAGCTTGGATAGAAGACACAGCCATCAACATGACCCGGGGAGCGGTTCAGTCATGGAACCCCAGCACAACATGTACAACTGTGGTTTCTTTTCCGTACTTTCAACCTCGTCTATGCAGCCAATGTAAACCGAAGCAGACATCGGCCCGTCCTTGAAGCTGTGCCAAAAAGCTCCCCCATGATGCAACAGTACCCTGTGAGCAACCAGCGTCGTCTATCGGTCTATGAAGCGTAGCCCAAGCCTTCCAACACGTCCTCCCAGCCACTTGCCAAGTGCCATCTGCTGTGTCTGTCTCTCTTCCAAATAGCCCATGCTACCACCGAGATAGAAGCTCCATCTACTGATTCGGAGGCTCATTCGCGAGGTTATGGATGCTGTGAACAGTAGACGCCACGGTTAGCCTGACACACATCACATGCAAAAAGGGGTGAGACAAACCTGATATCCTGCCGATTACTCGGTTCCGGCCTCCCGCCCTCCCCATTCACCGCCCCCTGGTGGCCCTGCCCCCTCCCCTGCCCCTTAACCTGGACCTGACCATCCGCCGCCACACTCCCATCCTCCACCAAAACACGCTTCGCAACATTCACCGGCCCGCCATTCCCCACCACCGTCTGCACGCCCTCACCCACCCCCACACCCGCCCCCGCCCCCGAGCTCGCAGCCTGCTCGGCAATCTTGCGCTTCTTGCCGCGCACCTCGTTGAGGTGCTCAAAGTAGCCCTCCGGCACCTCCGTCTTGTACTTGCCGCAGAAGACGCCGACCTCGAAGTCGCGCACGCGCCCGCTGGGCGTCACCTCCATGCAGGCGGCCTTGAGGTCGTCCAGGTCCTGATAGATGACGTCGTCGGCGTTGATGTGCCGCGCGATGTCCTGGCGGGTCTTTTCGTGCGCGATGAGTTCTTGCGGGGTCGCCAGGTCGATGCCGTACTGTCAAGAAAGTCAGCATAGTTCGACTAAGAGGGGAGTAGAGGGAGGTGGGGAGAGGGAAACTCACAATATGCGGATGCTTGATCGGCGGCGCGCAGCTCGCAAAGATGACCTTGCGGGCGCCGGCCTCGCGGGCCATGCTGACGATCTCGCGGCTGGTGGTGCCGCGGACGATGGAGTCGTCGACCAGGCAGACGACGCGGCCGCGGAACTCGGACTCCATGGCGCTCAGCTTGCGGCGCACACTCTTCTGGCGCGCCTTCTGGCCCGGCAGGATGAAGGTGCGGTAGACGTAACGGTTCTTGATGAAGCCGTTGGAGAACGGCTTGCCCAGGCGCTCTGACACGACCGCCGCCGCCGTGTTGCTCGTCTCCGGGACCGGGATGATCACGTCGATCTCGCGGACCCCCTCCTCGCCGAGCACCTCGCGCAGCTTGTCGGCCAGCTTGGCGCCCATGTTCTGGCGGCTGGTGTTGATGGAGATGCCATCCATGATAGTGTCCGGGCGGGCGAAGTAGACGTACTCGAAGATGTCGGGCGAGTAGGCCTGGGCCTCGGCGACCTGGTGAAACTGCGGCTTGCCGCCCTTCTGGATGAAGACGGCCTGGCCGGGCAGGATGTCCTGGAAGTCGCGGAACCCCAGCTGCCGGAGGGCAATACTCTCCGAGGCCAGCATGTAGTCCGTGCCGCCCTCGACCGTGGCCGAGGGCCGGCTGCCCATGATCAGCGGGCGGATACCGAAGGAGTCGCGGAAGGCCAGGATGCCGAAGCCGGCCACCATGGCGGTGGCGGCCCAGGCGCCCTGACAGCGCTGGTACGTCTGGGCGAGGGCGCTGAAGATGTCGTCGACGTTGACGCGGGCCTTGCCGGTCTCGTTGAGCGCGTTGGCGAAGATGTTGAGCATCAGCTCACTGTCCGAGTCGGTGTTGACGTGGCGGTGGGCCTCCTTGTCGAGGAAGTCTCGCAGCTCGGGCGCGTTGATCAGGTTGCCGTTGTGCGCGAAGCAGATGCCGTAGGGCGAGTTGACGTAAAACGGCTGGCTCTCGGCGCTCTGTGCAGCAAGGGGGTCAGTTCCAATCTCGCCCAAGAACCATTCGAACAAGCCCAAGAAGCATGACTTACCGAGCTGGTCCCCGCCGTTGGATACCGCAGGTGGGCAATTCCCATGTAGCCCGGCAGATCAGCAACACGCTTGCCGTCCTCGAAGACCTTGGAGGCCATGCCATTGCCCTTGCATTGGAATATCCTGCCGCCGGCGGCGCAGGTCGCAACGCCGCACGCATCCTGGCCGCGGTGCTGCAGGTAGTACAGGCTCTCGTGCAGGTCAACCGCCGCGTCGGCGCTCGACGAGTCGGCGAGGATGAGCCCGAGAATGCCACACATGGCTGCCGGATTTGGGTGGTGATTTCGAGGGGAACGTCAAAGCTTCACACCACAGAGCGATCGGACGAACGGCGGGCAACAGACAGTCTGAAGCAACACCGGACTGAAGTACTCGACCACACCACAGGAGGGCAGCAGTTGAGGTCAGTTCGGCAGCCGACAATGGGCGCTCAAGGCAGTTGGTGAGCGGTATGGTCCCCGGGAGAGGAATCCCGCGGTGGAGTGCCGAAGTCGGTGTCTCGCCCACGCAGTCCGTTCGCAGGCAACGCACAACCCACGCGGCGACAGGGTCAGGTTACAGATAGTAGGTGAAAGATGAAGAGGCACCGAGACAAGCTGCCCCACTAGTCACAGGGTCACCGCCGTGGCAGGAGGGCCAAGGGCAAAAGACGGTGGCGAGAACGCGTGCTTGATTCCATTTTTCTAGAGTTGCTTTCTGGCTTTGCCGGAGAACGGGCAACCACGGCGCCCCAAATATGGCTGGCGGGGAAAAAAATTATTTGGAGGGGCACGTTTGTAGTGTGGGGCAGAGGGACGCTGCGGTTGCAGGATTCAATGCAGTTGCCCCCTGTGGCGCTCCTTATCGATTGGTGCCGTTGCAGCGGTTGCCGGGACCCGGATTCTGGGGATCTCATTCAGAAATCAGGGTCCGCAACACAAACGAGGGACATACAAGTCCACAAGACTCGTACACCGTACAACAACCATGTCCAGCTTTAATTCGTCCTACAACCTGTAATGCGCTGAATAACGCGATATCCCATAAAAAAGCACAGGCACAAATCCACACCGTTATGCTGGGTACCGTGCTCACCACAATCAATCAGCCCGACCCAGGCCAAACAAAAGGGGCCAACCATCAAAGTTGCGCAACGTCAGAGACCATCACACGCCGGAACAAACCATGCCTAAATGCCATACATACAGCTTGCTACCTCAACAAACCGGATAACCCGCTAACTACCTGTGGGCATCACCGCCCAGCCCATCCATGCGTGAGATGCAATCGCGGCATGTCGCTGTCTCTCCCTCTAGGTAACCCAGCCGACATCCAGCCCCAATCCCACCCATCTCTTAAGATCTGTAGCCACTCCGTCCCCTCCAGATACCCCCTTGATGCCAATGGCACTCCCTTCCCCTCACCACCACGCAGTTATCCTAATATGCGAACAATCTAGGCTACATAGACAATGGGGTTCTCTGCCTCTCCCAGAAATGGCCAGCGGGGCAACGTAAGGTGAATGAATCTCTCACCAAAGAGCCCTTCCCCTCCCACAAAAAATCTCCCTTCCTGACCTGGCCATAAGACTGCAGAGAACGAGGCAAGAAACGGCCAGAAAGAGATCAGATCAGCTCGGCGAGCGCCTTGGCCTTGTTCTCGTCGATCGCCCTAACAAACGTCTCGTACGGCGTCAGGGCTCCGAGGGCGCGGCGCATGTGGGCGTTGACAATCTGCAGGCCGTAGATGTAGCTGGCGTTGACCCAGCCGAATCTGTCACAGACACCAGTCAGTAACCGGGTCACAAGACTGACTTTGAAACCATCGCAAACGCAGAAAGAAAGGAAACAACTCACCCCTCTTTCGCAACGCCCTTAAAGTCCAGCCCCTGGTTTCCATACTCCGCATCAACGCGATGCGGATCAATAGGCCGCGTCACATCATACTTCTCCACCACGACCCCATTGAAGTCGACAAACGCCTTGGTGATCATAAAGAGCCACTTATACGCGAGCCGCTCCGCCTCCTCGGTGAAACTATACCGGTACAGCCCCGTCCACGCCAGCATCTGCTGCGGCGCCCAGCCATACGGATAATCCCACTGGCGGTTCGGCCGCTCAAGGCCAATCTCGCCACGGCTCTCCTTCGTGCCCGACAGCAACCCGCCCTGCGCCTCCAGCCGCGGCAGCGCCTTAGTGACCATGGCGGCGGCCTGCTTGGGGCTGCTGACGCCGGCCCAGAGCGCCCAGAAGGTGGTGGCGCTGACGTAGGTGCACTGGGTGCGCTTGGCGGTGTCGTAGTCGAAGTACATGCCCTCGGCCTCGTTCCAGAGGTACTTGTCGATGGCCAGCTTGCGGCGCTTGGCGCGGCGGTCCCAGATGGCCGACGTCTCGACGTGGTTGGGCGCCATGGCGCCGCCGACGCAGTACTCGGCCGGGATGACCAGCTTGTCGCCGAAGACGTTGCGGATGGTGCGCGCGATGTCGGTCTCGTACTTGAAGAGCAGGGAATTCAGGTCGATGGTGGCCAGGTTAGCGCATACGCCCTCGAAACGGTACGTCGTGTCGTGGCCCGACTCGCGGACCGCGCGGTCGTGCAGGAAGTACTCGTCCAGCTGGGGCTCCACGATGGAGCCGTTGTTGTAGCGCTCGACAAACTCCTCGAAGGTGACGCCGTGCTTCTTGACGTACGGTTCAAGAATGTGCACGAAGTGGCCAGCCTCGGTCTCCGGGGGAACGCCGCGGCCCTCGGGGCGGTACCGCGACAAGCCCGTGACCGGGTCCAGGCGCGGCTCGGCGACCCAGACGCTGTGGTACTCCTTGATGGCCGCGAGAATGGCCGTCCGCAAGAACTCGATCGCGCCCGGCTCGTGCTTGATCTTATCATAGACCCGGAGCGCCATGTCGGTCAGGAACGGCGGCTGCGATCGGCACAAGTAGTACGACCGCGTCGCGTTGAGGATCTTGCCGTAATGTCGGATGCAGAAGCAGAAGTTAAGCACCATCGACTTGGCCAGCTCAACCTTGTCCTGGACCAGCAGGCCAAGCGACTCCATGTAGCTGTCCCAGCCGTACAGCTCGTTGAACCGGCCGCCGGGAACGACGAACGGCCGGCCCCGCAGCGTCTTCTCCCCCGTCTTGGGATCCGTCACCTCCTCCATATCCACCGCCAGAAGTCCGGGTTTGGCGTTCATGTCGCGGACCAGCTCGGACGTGATCTTCTCTGGGAGAAGCTGCACATCCAGCCGAATCTCGGGCCTCTCCTTGGCCAGCTTGGTGTAGTATTCGTACTGCTCCGGAGCTCCTCTCGGGATGTAGATGCGCGGCCGGGGGTCGTCAGTCCAGTCCTTGGGGTCTCGTGCCGCCACCTCGATGCTCGACGCGTCGATCCGCCGTGTCAGGCCCTCCCAGAAGTGGTCTCGGATCATGCGTGACAGCCGGTTGACGGGGTTCTCGTTCAGTCTCGCCTCGTCGAGGATGATCTGCTTACGACCGTACTCTTTGGCGAGCGAGAGTTCCTGCAGCAGGTTGGAGAGCATGTAGGTGCCACGAACGTCGAAGCGGTTGTATCCATTAGAAGCCGCCGTGCGCAGACTCAGGACCTAATTGGTCGTTTGTAAGTTCTTGTACTTAGCAGCAATTTGTACTGGAGAGGGCACCTGCTCACCTTGGGCCCATTGTCCTCAATCGTGATCTGCATGTTCCCGTCTGTGTCCTCCTGCAACTGTAGGCTCTGGAGTGTCGGCTCGACTTGGATCAAGAACCGGCGGGAATGGGCGAGGGTGGACTCGTCTGATTGCCCAAATTGTCAGCGTGACCTTACGCACTGCAGCTTCTCAGTGTTTATCCATACCGTGACTTCCTCGCCGGTAAGGCTCATGCAAAGCCACCCGTTCCATCTGCTTCAGCAAGCTGTTCTGGGAGTAGGTGCGGGTTCGCTGTCCGGCCCGGTTGTTCCTGTGGCGCTCCTCGGCGGTGTAATAGGTTCTGGCATCGTCGTAGACGCCGAGCTCGTCGATAGACCCGCGGGCCCTCGGCAGAACGGGGGGCGCGGGGCCGGCCATGTCGGTGTCCTTGGATAAGGGCATCACGGATTGCCGGCGGTAGGGGTAGAAGGGCGGGTTATCGGTTTGCGAGAGCAGCTCGGAAAGAGGAGGTCCGCCGAGCTGCTGTGCGCACCTGCCTTCACGGTTCTGGGATCAGCTTTGGTTCGCTCGCTCGTCTGTTCGTTCGCACGATGCTGCCGCGTGTTGACAACCAGGGACGAGCACGAGAGGAAAGAAAGGACAGATGCTCGGAGTAAAGATGGGTCTTGCGGGCTGGGCTGGGCGGGCTTGTCTCACATACGGTTGTGGTTGGTGTGGTGAGTCCGACCGGGCTTGGGGTCTTGGTCTGGGGGAGGATGACAGGGTCCGCGAAGTGCCACCGACCGCCGCGGAAAGACCAGGGGACCGGCCGAGATTGGGAATTCGATCACGCGGACCCCAGAAAATGACACCACTAGCCTGGAAGCAGTAATCGGGCTTGCCGGGGTGAACGACGCTGGACTCAGTTATTTGCCGATGTGCAATGCGATTTCGGGGTTATGCACCGCAGGTGGTGGTGGTAAATGGAAATGGTTTCGGGTGCAGTGCTTCGAGTTGCGCGGGGAGAGCAAGTGGATGCGTCACGGCTTGCTCGAAAGTTTGGGGTCAGGGTCGGTTCTCTTTGTGGCAGAGCTGTGCTGAAGAAATCGGTTGCCGAAACAGCAAGACCTTGGATGAGTTCCTGGCAGTGAACAGACGGTGGGAAAAAAAAGAAGAATGCTCTGCAAGAAAGCTGGATTCTGTGGAGCGAAGTGGAAGTGGCAAACCCACGATATTTCTAACGGGCGCAACTTCCATGCATGCAGATCTCCAATTCCCCGACTCGATTGGCCTCTTTGTGAGAGAGCCGTGTTACCCGATTCGCTTTGTGAGAGAGCCGTGTTACCCGATTCGCAGAACAGTCTCACCACTCACGAGTACACAGCAGAGCTTGACGGCGGCGGTGTCTCTGAGTGGGAGCTATATAGCACCGGTTTCTTACATCTACAGTTTGCACACAGCAGAGGTTCGATGTTTGGATCCGTGATACCTAGTACAGAGTGCCAACGCCTTCTGGTGTACAGCTTTGCAGCTACCGAGTGCTAGTGTTCCCGCTGGCGCCTTGGAGCAGTTCTGGTGTCACTTTGGGTGTGGATCGCCTATGACGCTGCGGATGCGAGTCTGCACCAACTGGCGCGTTGAGATCCACTATGACGAAGCAAGCTCATGTCTCTTCATGCTCTTTCCGCTTCATTCTCTTCCCTCAGCACCAAGCCTCTTAATTCGAGCCCATTGGGCTGAGATGAGTAAAATTGCGCAAGGAGCCCGCGGGAATGGTTGTGAGACAGCTCAGCCCAGTTCCGACACACCAACAATATTTTTCATGCGGCGCCGGAGCCTCGTCGTCGTTCGGAGTTGCGCAGAGCACAGCTGCAGGGCTGAACAGCCATGGTCGATCTCCCATACCCGTGACCCCCGCATGCCCACGCCGACCCCACGATTTGCATCCCACTTCCACGACAACCTGGCAGATCGAGGAGGGGCAGAAACATAGGAGAAACGAGCATGACCTCCGATGACACCAAAACAGTTCTTTTTACTTGTTCTGCTCTCATCATACCTTCGTTGGTTGCGGTGTTTCTCACGTCATTCTCATTACACTTCTTGCAACTCACACGACCCTCCGAGCGCCCTTTCAGCGGTTGTCCCCCTGTATCCATGGTTATCGAAGCTCTCTGCGCCTAACTCGTTTCGGACAACACCTGGTATCAGAGCGTGGGGGTTGAGTACCTACCTAGCTGAACGTCTAACATTACACAGCACGAAGGAAGCTGTACTCCAAGCTGTATGGATATGATCGCAGCAGATCTGGAAGACCTCGAGATGGTTCATCAGGTACACAGACACATATGGCGCTGTACTCGCCTCCTCAGGCAATCTCAACGTCTCGTTCGTAAGCTCTATGATTTTCCCTCATTACAGGCTTCTCGTAGATTGCTACCCCTCTGTCTTTGCAGCTCTAGACATCAACGCTCCATGCCATAAAACCATCTGAGACGCATTCTATCAACTCATTACCATTAGCCAGTAACCTGAGTCCGGCCTTATTTGGCCGCCCGTCCCCGCCGTGGCCGCAACCGCAACCTTCCACTCCGGACCGCTAGTCGCAAGGTAAAATGACCTCGAAAAAGTTGGTTCACATCTCTTCATTTAACACCAAAATACATCAATTGCAAATAGTAATAACTCATTCAATCCAATGCCAAGCTACAAAACTTATATATCAATAGAAAGGTATCAACTAGACCTAATTAATATAGTAACGATGTGTTATCTCAGGGCATTTTGGGTGGGTGATCCGCTAGATGACCCGCAGGTGACGGCTCCGCCCTGAAATAACACTTTTACTATACAGGGGCGGCCTGGTGGCCGCCCTGGAAAAGAAAAAATTGCCGGCTATACAAAAGACCAAAAAATAAGTCAGTAGGTATAGGTATATATATGGCTCAGATCAATTGCGAGATACGGCTTATAAGCTATGTATCGCCATCGTTGCCGGATATTCGCGATCAATGGGTTTTCCAGGCGGCCTTTCAGGGGTAAAGCGCTATTAGGGTTAGGGTTAGTACTCCTGTCGGTCGACCTTCAGGGGCAACGGCATAGTTATTATCTAGACGGACGGATGGACAGACGCTTCTACGGCGCTTCAACAAGCCCGTAAGATACAATAGAAAGTAACCTCCATCTAGTCAGACGGATGAGAAGCCTAGGAGCCCAATAGCTACCATATAGGAGAAGAGAAACAAGCCTTATTGCTATATATTTAGTCTCGTATAGAAGACAGCTTCGTATAACTATCGTCTAGCCTTTATATACTTTGCTAAAGCATCTAGCAAGAGGTTGCTAGCCTCAACGCGCTGCTTCTCGACTTCCTAGACCACATCCTCCTCTAGCTATCCCTAAGTACCGGCAAGCCATACAACCTTATCTACAACGACCTTCTATATAAAGAAGAGCTGCCTCTCATTATATAGGCGCCATCGCGAGCCCCACTACCTCTCGAGCTCGTCAATAGAGGGCATTATAGCGAGCCTATAGCGCCAGAGCTAATAGAGGTCCCCAACTATACGAAGCGTACGTAGGAACCGGATCTACGGCGGGCCCTACCGCGCGGCCATAATAGCCAGCGCGCCAAGTACCACAGGGCTAGAGATAGCGGCTGCTCCTATATATATAGCCGGCATTGAATTAGCTCTATAGTCGAGCTAAGAGACGGTGGTAAGCGGAAGTCTAGCCAACGGCGTTACTAGTCTTCAATATAGTAGCCTAGGCAGCGATAGAGAGGCCTTATAGTAGCCCTACTAGTATACAAATTGCTTAGTATGGTATAGCCGCCTACTAGAGGTAAAGGTAGTAACAACTTAGTACTCTATCCAATATATATTAGCAACCTAGGCCTTCAACTACTTAACCTCCTAAACCAACTCCAAGTGCCTCCTCTCTACCACCTTCTCGATAGTAAGCTAGTAAGCCATTAAGCTCTTAAGCTTCTCTAAGACCTTAGAGATCACCTTCTCAATAGCTATACTACAATCATCTTTAAAGCTCTCTTAGATAGCCTCCCTAACTTTAGTAGCAAAGGCATTAAACTAGAGCAACTAGAACACTAGATCTCGGAAGACGGAGTACCCTAGATACTTGGCTATCAAGAATATAGTATCCTATAATAGAACGTCTCGCAGCTAGTATAATAGCTCGATAAACGCACTAGTAGCCTTATTATTAGCCTTAAAATTACACTAGCAATCTAGATCCAGCTAGATCTACAAGCGCAACTACAGCTCTAGCTACACTATTGCCCTTAGCACATAGTAACTACCAGCCTATATAGGCTCGAAGTCCGCTATAGCGCGTATAAACTTAAATAGTAGCGTTGTTATATAACAGCTAGTTATCTAGTCGCTATTCTTCTACTAGCTAGCACGTTAGATCTAGTTTTTTTATATAAGATAGAGAGTTAGTAAAAACCTTAATATATAGCTACCTATAAGTAAACTAGTATATAGCAATGGTCTTACCTATACGTCTAATACTCCTACTATATCAGCATTTTATATAGCTACTACTCTTAGTATATAGGTAGCCTTGCTTATAGTAATGCCACATATACTATAACGGGCTAAGCCCGGTGTTTGGCCTCGGCGACCCTCGGCCGACCCCTGACGCAACCCCTGACGCCATCTCGGCTCGCTACCCTTGACAACAGCGCTGGGCCCACCACGCGACCCACATCCCCATCTGGTCAGACGAAGATCTTGTCGTGGGAATGATCCTTTGGTCTCTTTCTTCTTTTCTCCTCAAGATTAGTGTACTCGTAGAGTCGTCACCAGCTAGTTGCAATACACTGCCTAGGACCGTTACATATACTATAGAAGTCCAAGGTCTACTTATAGGCTATTACGTATAACAGCTATCCTATATAGTTAGCCTTACTCTAGTGTAGGATCTTCGTCTAGTACTATAGCTCTAGCCGGCTGAAATCCAGGAATAACTTAGCGGCAGTCGTCTCGGCCTACCAACGGAAGAAAAGCTAGAAGGCAAGCTAGCCAACAAGGCAAGCCTCTAGATCGCAATGCTATAGATAAGAGCTATATTCAACTCGGCTATACTAGTTTATCTTCCTCTAGTTTATTAGAATAACAAAGGCCTTTATCGAGGCATCTATCTTAATACCCTCCTTTAGTAAATCTAAATAAAAATAGTCGACTAGCTTAAATAGTAGCCTATTGCTTAACTATAGAAGTATATAGTTACTAAAAAGGAAATTAACGTTTATATAAAAGCCGCTATTTACATCGCTAAACTACTAGGCTACCACTATATACTTAGGGATCTTAGCTAGTAAATAGCCATCCTTAATAGTATTTAAAATACAGTCTGCCCACTCTTTTCAGCTCCAGCAAGCAGCCTTATAGAGGATATATCGTATAAGCGCCTTCTTCGCTAGGCTATTAGAGTGCGAAGCTAAGTTCTCGCCTCTCGTCTTTTACTATATATAGAGGTTAATAACAGCGCTAGAGTATAGCCGTATAGTACTATACTATAGCTTGAGTATAGAGGTATAGGCAAGGCCCAAGTCTAGACTAGGTTTACCAATGTCCAAGTCCAAGTTCGACTCCTAGTCTATAGCCAGACCCCCGCCAACAATAATTATATTAGCCGTAGCTACTCTAGTTAACAACGGCAGCAACGGGCTCTCCCTCTTCCGCTTCTTAAGCTTCCCTTCCACCTTAAACCATTACGTCTCGGCCTTACGCCGCTTGCCGCGCTTAAGAGTATAGGAGGCGATCTCTTTATCAAGAAAGAGCACTAGCTTACCCTCGTTAACAAGGTAGCTAGAGAGGGCTCTACCTATCTAGTACTACGCCAGCCAACTAGGGGGGATCTTAGAGAAGCGAGACTTACACTATTCCTATATACCCTATTAGCTACCAAGGTTCTATAATAGCCCAGCCTACCTAGATAGATAGACAGACAGATAGACTAACTATCTACTCGGCCTGCTTTAGTCTATATACTTTGCGCGTATTCTTAAGCGTAACCTCCTAGTCGTCAAGTAGATACCTCTCGACGACAGCCGAGACCTTTCTCCCAACATACTAAACTAGGCCGGGATCAAGCTAGTCCATCCTAATCCTAATATATCTTAACAATATCGTAGTTAGTAATAGAATAACGTAGGCGATAGCCAGCACAGTTAGCTTGGCTCTAGTATTTCTTACCATTACCAGCCCAGCCCGCGACGCGCGTACGCGCGCGCGCCGGGGGCAGGGTAGCCAGGGGAGGAGAGAGAGAGACTCAGCGCTAGTACGGCTAGCCCTGAGGAAAACCGCCTGCGGCTGCTCGATTTGCTAGTCATCCTGGCGCTACTGGGGTGAAATTTCAGGCCGGCCGAACGCGCGGGAGCCGGGGTCTGGCGCAGCGTCGTATTGTCATCCCTTAGCGCCAGGATGACCGTCACCCAGGCCAAGTGCCCTGAGATACCGTACTTTATATGTGAGTCGGTCATATAAGTGGGTCGGTCACTTTCTACTACCCTTCGAATACCATCCTCCATTGCAATACAACAAACTATCGAGCAACTACAATTACTTCAGAAACGGCTGAATCAGATGCTTCTGCAGCCTCCTGGCACGTACGGGCATTATGGCCAGGCTTGCCGCACACACCACAGCACCGAACCTTCGTACGGCTGGGGGGGG